>NBAY01000144.1:0-53518 GCA_002794775.1 Porodaedalea pini | reverse complement strand
CGTCAACCTCTTCATCTTCTTCTTTGCACCACTAAATACCACAGAACGCACCGAACCTCGCCCATTACACATTCTTTAATTTCCAATTCAACCACTTCTCATGTACACCGCAAACACCTTTTTTTCTGGCCCCCTGGGAGATGTAGTGATTAACTATCGCCTACGTGCCAGCTGAGTCTTTCTGCCCTCACTTACACTACTCCTTTGACTCCCTTTACCGGCCGCCGAACATTACCATTTATTCATTTGTAATCAGCGGCCTACTCTTTATTATTAATTCTTGGTATGGACACGATCGGACGGACGGATGTTGTACGAACTCGATCAGCACATGGACGACCGACTCTCGTGGGCACAGGTGGAAGGACTTAGGGGAGTAGGACAAGGACGTGGGATACAGTTGTGCAGTGGTGGGAGACGAGAGAGCAGGTTGGGCACTACAATATCACTCCACGATGATCGGCTGCGTGATGTGCGCAGGCCGATCACCGACTCACCTTCACATCTGTTCACACAGACTCGGCCGAGTCCTGCACCGCTTTCTCTGCTTCAGTTTAGTATAAATTCACGGTAGTTTGTACACACACAGCCAAGGAGACACGGACACAGACACACACAGTACAGAAGACAGACAGTCCCCTCTCCACCTCTAGACCGCAATCTACTACATGCATTACTACGCACTACTTGCCCAACTCTCATTCTGAAAACAGTATACACCGACTCTGTCGCTGACTCTCAGAACTCCGTCACCCAATCACCGAACGCCCTCGGCCGCTGCCTCAAGTGCCGATTTTACCCACACGAGTCTTGGTCTAACCGGAATCCCGCAGGTATCCGTATCGCTGAGTCTTCATATCTCGAACCTTGCTCTACTTAGGTTGTCCCTCTTGGTATACCGAGTCACCGCAGTCCCCCTTGGGTCAAACACGAGCGCTAGCCCGGATCGCCCTTCGGATTGGAAGAGTCTGCACCCCTACAACATATACCTTGCCCTTCATTCGCCACAAACCGTTGACCTCCGTCATCGCTGTCAGCCTCTCCGACTTGTTCTGTGCCTTCTGCGCCTCACCCACTCGTTCTAACACCTCGCCACGTGACGTCCTCACCACCCCACGGCTTAGCCACTTCTCCTTGATGAACACAACACTGTCATTGTTGTCCTTGCCCTCATCATAGCCAGCCTTGCGCAACAGTAGGTCCGCCTTGCCCATCATCTTCCCTGACTTGTGTTCGAGGTGGAAGTCAAATTCCTTGAGCTCTGTTTGCCAGCAAGCTTGTTGATAGCTCAGCTTTTGTGCCGACCTGAAGTAGGTGAGGTTGGTGTGATTGGACCAGATCTCAATAGGGTGATGGGCACCGAGAAGGTACTGTCTCCACTCCTTGAGTGCTAAAACGATCACGAGCATCTCCTTGTCGTAGATCTCGTAGTTTCGTTCCACCGGCAGGAGCACTTCTGACCTGTAGGCAACTACCCTCCACTTGCCTTCCTGCTTCTGCAACAATACACCTCCAAGTGCAAAGTTTGATGAGTCTGCTTCAATGCAGAAAGGGCCTTCATCGTTTGCGATGGCCAGGACTGGAGGTGAGCAGAGATGTCATCTCAACTCCTCAAATGCCTCCTGCTGTTCAGTCTCCCATACCCAGTCCTTCTTGCCTGTCAGCGACATCAGCAGATGGACTACCTTGCTGTAGTCCTTGATGAACCATCGCAGCCAGTTGCCCATGCCAAGGAATTGTTGCAGCTGTTTGAGGTTTTGTGGGACTGGCCAGTCTGCAATTGCCGCCGTCTTCACCGGGTCAGCCCTGATCTCTCCATTACCGATGATGTGGCCGAGGTACTTCACAACCTTGGCATCGAACTTGCACTTCTCCAGTTTCAGGTACAGGTCATTCTCTCGCAAGATCTGAAGGACACATCTTGACATCTTGATATGTTCCTCAAGAGTTTGTGAGAGAATCAGTATGTCGTTGAGGTAGACGATGATCAAGTTATCATAGATCAATCCCTTGAAGATGTGGTTGACAAAATCCTGGGGCATCGCCAGTGCGTTGCAAAGACCAAAGAACATGACTGTCGGTTCGAAGAGACCCATGTTCATGCAGAACACTGCTTTCCACTCATCACCTTCATAGATCCGGACATTATAGTATCCCCAGCGAAGGTCAAGCTTGGTGATAGACTTTGCCTTCTTGACCTTGTCGACAAGTTCATTGATGAGGGGGAGAGGGTACTTGTTCTTGATTGTCCCCTCGTTAAGCTTCCGGTAGTCCTGAATCGGGCATAGAGACTTGTCGGCCTTCTTGATGAAGAAAAAGGGTGATGCCATTGGCAAAATTGACTTTTGTATGCAACCTGACTTCAGGTTTTCCTCAAGGAAATCCTTCAGCGACTCCTGTTCCATCGGTGTCAGCGGATAGATCTTGCAGTTGCTAGGCTTGAAGACAGGTTTCAAGTCAATGACGTGATCCCAGGGGCAATGTTCCGGTAGCTTTTCAAAGCCTTTCTCGCTGAAGACGTTGGCAAAGTTGTTGAGGTATGCGGGCCAGGACACCTTGTCCATTTGCACCTCTCTCACCCTCCTCATCTCTTCCACAACCTCCTTCTTGATCGCACATTCCTCTGGACAGCAGGTGAATTCAATCAAACCCGTCTTCCAGTCGACTTCTTGGTTGTGGTGTCGAAGCCAGTCATAGCCCAGGAAGATGTTTGACAATGCCAGGGATGTCACCATGTTAGGCAGGAGCCCAGGAGACGACTCGGACTGGGCAGGCCTCGGCTAACTGTTGTCTGGGACATGCTATACTCAAGCGGGGACTCAGGACACGCTATACTCAGGCTAGGTTGTCACGGAGGAAAGAGGATTAATACAATATACTCTACTACAGGAGGGGGACACAGTCTCACCTAGGTCGTCACGGAGGTAAGAGGAAAAGCAGAACAGGTGTTCAGATGTGATTCCTCTTCCTTATATACAGTGATCACTTTGTGAGAACCGGTCGCCCCATTGTCTAGGATTATATAATGGGAGTGGAATGGAATGAATGAAGGTCATGTGAAGGGAGTGTGGGAAGTGATTGAAAAGATGATTAATTATAATGGAAAGGAGCAATTAAAAGAAAAGAAATGATAAAAGGCAATTAAAAGAAGGGAAAAGTTTGAGTCCTGACATTACCCCCCCCTCAAGGTTGGGCGTCCCAACCAACCAAGATCGTGGTCGTCTGGCTCGGTGTCGACGAAGAGTGGATGGAGTCGTTGGCAAGGAATGTCAAGTTTTTGAGGAGCGCCGGGGTGTTTCTGATAGAACTCAGCAATCGCCTCCTTTGCATTCTCACCGAAGTCCGTCTCAGGTTGCCAAGTCAGTTTGTTGTATCTGACCCACTTGACGAGGTACTGCAGTTTTCCTCGATGCAGACGTGAGTTGATGACCTCCTCGACCTTGTATTCTTCCTTGTTGTCAACAATTTCTGGTGGTGGCGGTAGCTGCTGTTTCTGGCCTTTGAAGGCTGGTTCTACAGTGGGTTTTAGTAGAGCTTTGTTGAAGATGGGGTGGACCTTTTTCCATCACTTTGGGAGCTTGAGCTTGTACGCACTTGCTCCCACCTTGTCAACAACTTCGAAGGGACCATACCACTTGTCAGCAAGCTTCTTCATTGGCGAGTCTGTACTGATGTTTCATCCATCGAGGAAGACCTTGTCACCAGCCTGGTACTCCATCAATGTTCCTGCTGTCTGGTCATGGTAGCACTTCATGTCCTCTGCTGCTTTGACCAGGTTGTCCTTTGCAACACGATGAGTCTCCTTGATGTGCTTCATGAATTCTTCTGCTGACATGTTGGCAGAGGAAGTTCATACTGCATCGAAGCTCATAGGGTGACATCCAGTGTTCACGTAGAAGGGGGACATCTTTGTCGCCAAGTGTTCACAGTTGTTGTATGCGAATTCTGTGAGGGGGAGCCAGTCCTTCTAGTCCGATTGTCGATGGTTAACGAAGAGTCTAAGGTACTGTTTGAGCTCTTGGTTAACACGTTCAGTCTGACCATCCATCTGCGGGTGATATGCCATTGACGGGTTGCCTTCAATGTGTAGGAGTTTGTATAGCTCCTTCATCATCAATGCGTCAAACTGCATGCCATGGTCATGGATGATCTTCTTCGGTAGACCGTGGAGGTGGAAGACGTGGTCATGGTACAACTGAGCCATGCCTTCTGCTGACAGCTTTGTTGTCATCGGGATCGCATGCATCTGCTTCGAGAATCTATCCATGACGACGCAGATTGCATTATGTCCCTTCGAGTCTGGGAGCTCTCTGATGAGATCGACCGTAACAATTTCCCAAGGACCTTCAGGGACTGCGTTTGGGTGAAGTGGCCTTGATCTCGACATTCTCAGAGCCTTTGTTCACTGACAATGATCACATCCTTGGACATACGCTCAGACGTTGGAGAACATCGACACCCACCAGAAGTCTTGCTGGACAAGCTCCACCGTTTTCGATGCTCCTGGATGCCCAGCCAGTACCGAGTCATGACACTCCTGCAACACAGATTCCTTTATCGTCAACGGGATGTATACTTTGCCCTTCATGTGCCACAAACCGTCGACCTCTGTCATCCCTGTTGGCCTCTCCGACTCATGTTGCGCCCTCTGCGCTTCACCCACTCTGTCTAACACCTCGTCACGCTGTCTTGCTGGTACTGCAAGTAAGACTAAATAGTGAATCTTGTTGATTGCAGTTTCACTGGGGTTGAATGGACTAGTTGTTAAGTCAAAACTTTTCCCAGTTGTTTGTTTTACTAGGGATTTTGATTTCTTGTACTGATAGATTGTAACCTGTAAAAGTTAGCAGTTTAAGATGTCCTAATTCACTTTACCAATTTCCTTTCTTGAAGATCTTGAGTAATCCACCAAGGATTTCCAGCTTTTACTTTAGACTTTCACTGAGTCTCTTTTACTGAATACTTGAGTTTCCTTAACTCAAGCAACTACTTGCTGATTTTCACACTTAGATTTTGAGTTTGGCTAATTAGGTTGGACCTGGTCACTAGCTAGCTAAAGAGGGTTAGTTTGCTGTCAGTTAGCTGAGAATTACCTTATTAGAATACTCCAGTGAGTATCTCTCTTGAGTGATAATTCCCTTGGCTGTCTGTTTTAATGGGGAATTTCCATCTCCCCCCCTTCTGCTAGCAGCTCTGAGGCCCTTCCTTTATACTATTTTCTGTGTTCTATAAATAGGTCTAGAAGTCTGGACATACTTGTTCCAGAACCTTCTCAACCTTTACATATCATTCCAGACCACCACCAAAATGTTCTGGTACATTCCGACATATGCTAGCTCCCATAACTAGATCTTTCCATATGTTTCCAGCCTACTTTAAGCCAGAATTCTACTGTGTTCTAGACTGAACCAATCAAATCTATGCACAGCCTTTCTTTGTTTTCTAGATCCTTCCAAATTTCCATTAGAGAGTGATCCAAACCTAGATCCTCTAAGTTCTAGATTCATTGTGAATGTGATCTAGGCTTTTCCATTGTTTTGCATCTGTTATTCCTTGTTATTCCCTTCCATAATATTACATAAACTTCTGTGGGAATGCTGACATATCCATGCAACAATATGCATGGTAACAGAGTAATTTATTACTTTCAGCTATTCATCTTCTGAACTTTCATATTTTTCTTTTGGTTAAATTTGATTGGGGACCTTGCCATGTATCTAGATTTATATTGCCTATTTGGTACCTTCATTCTAGTGCCTTGCAGTAGTTAATACCCCCGGTTAGCAATGAATTGTTTTGAATTAATTAAATTTTCTGAGATCTGGGGTAATTCTGCCATGTGAATTCTAAGCGACTAGAATTTAATATTTGAATAATGGCCATCTGATCCATGTGTTGTGAGGCTAGTCTTGAATAGTCAAACAGTTTTGGCATGTGACAACGTGACATCCTCACTACTCCACGATTCAGCCACTTCTCCTTGATGAACACGACACCGTCGTTGTCATCCTTGCCCTCATCATAGCCAGTCTTACGCGACAGTAAGTCCGCCTTGCCCATCGTCTTCCCTGACTTGTGCTCAAGGTGGAAGTTGAATTCTTTGAGCTCTGTTTGCCAGTGAGCTTGTCAATAGCTCAGCTTCTGTGCCGACTTGAAGTAAGTAAGGTTGGTGTGATCAGACCAGATTTTGATAGGGTGGCGGGCGCCGAGAAGGTACTGTCTCCACTCCTTGAGTGCTGAAACGATTGCGAGCATCTCCTTGTCGTAGATTTCATAGTTTCGTTCTGCTGGTAGGAGCGCTTCTGACCTGTAGGTGACTACCCTTCACTTGCCTTCCTGCTTCTGCAACAACATGCCTCCAAGTGCAAAGTTTGATGAGTCTGCTTCAATGTGGCCTTCATCATTCACGATGGCCAGGACTGGAGGTGAGCAGAGATGTCATCTCAACTCCTCAAATGCCTCCTGCTGTTCAGTCTCCCATACCCAGTCCTTCTTGCCTGTCAGCAACGTCAGCAGATGGACTACCTTGCTGTAGTCCTTGATGAACCATCGCAGCCAGTTGCCCATGCCGAGGAATTGTTGCAGCTGTTTGAGGTTTTGTGGGACTGGCCAGTCTGCGATTGCCGCCGTCTTCACCAGGTCAGCCCTGATCTCTCCATTACCGACAATGTGGCCAAGGTACTTCACAACTTTGGCGTCAAACTCGCATTTCTCTGGTTTCAGGTACAGGCCGTTCTCTCGCAAGATCTGAAGGACACATCTCGACGTCTCAATATGTTCCTCGAGAGTTTTTGAGAGAATCAGTATGTCGTTGAGGTAGACGATGATCAAGTTGTCATAGATCAATCCCTTGAAGATATGGTTAACAAAAGCCTGGAACATTGCCGGTGCGTTGCAAAGACCAAAGAACATGACTGTCGGTTCAAAAAGACCCATGTTTGTGTGGAACGCTGCCTTTCATTCATCGCCTTCTCATATCCGGACATTGTAGTATCCCCAGTGAAGATCAAGTTTGGTGATGAACTTCGCCTTCTTGATCTTGTTGACCAGTTCATTGATGAGGGGGAGAGGATACTTGTTCTTGATCGTGCCTTCATTGAGTTTACAGTAGTCCTGGATCGGGCGTAGCAATTTGTCAGCCTTCTTAATGAAGAAGAAGGACAACACCATTGGTGAGATCAACTTTCGTATGTGGCCCGACTTCAAGTTCTCTTCGAGGAAGTCCTTTAGCGATTGCTGCTCTGTTGGTGTCAGCAGATAGATCTTGCAGTCGCTAGGCTTGAAGTTGGGTTTCAAGTCGATGATGTGATCCCAGGGGCGATGTTCTGGTAGCTTCTCGAAGCCTTTCTCGCTGAAGACGTCGGCAAAGTCGTTGAGATATGCGGGCCAGGACGCCTTGTCCATTTGCACCTCTCTCACCCTCCTCATCTCCTCCACTCCCTCCTTCTCGATCACGCACTCCTCTGGACAATGGGTGAATTCAATCGAACCCATCTTCCAGTCGACCTCCAGGTTGTGGCGTTGAAGCCAGTCATAGCCCAGGAAGATGTTCGACGATGCCAGGGATGTCACTGCAAGGACGATCCTTTCCTTGTGATGTCCAATCATTAGCTTGACGTCGACGTATCTCTCAATCAAACCAGCCTCATTGTGCATGCCGTCTGCATTGAGCACTGCAAGGGGTCTGATGTATCACTTGGTTTCCAACCCATAGCGCTTGACGAACCTCACATCAATGCATGATCCCGTACACCCCAAATCCACGAGCACATGCACATCTACCTCCCTTGTCTCACCCTCCACGTTACATCCGATGTTCAGGAGGAGGTCCAGCTGGCGTCCGCCAGTTCCCCTCATGAACAATTGCTCATACTCGCTTTTCTCATTCACACCGGTGGGGACTTCATAATTGGAAAAACCATCGACATTGTTTGCATCTACATATTGTACAGATAGTTGGTTATATTTTATCGAGTCCGGATATGAAGCCCCTTGTTCTTCTCAGTCAGTCACCCCAATGGCTATGCCTGACCACTCGCAAAACCCTGCGAGTTGACAACCTCTTTGTCATCTCCTTCCTCCTCCACATAGTCCTCCACTGTCACCTTTCAAGTGTCTATGACTTCCTCGAATGCCAATTCCTTCATTGCCCCTAGCTCATCGGCGAGGAGGCAACGTTCACCAGGTGCCATCATCTGCAGCATACACTGCACGATCGTCTTCCCTTGCAGGCATGCATCCTTGAAGTGACTGAGCTGGCCACAGATCCAGCATGCACGTCAGCGTTGTGCCTCATTCATTGAGACGTCCATTGGCTGGCTGGCGCCTCCAAAGGTAACGCCGGTCATGTCGCGTTTGTCGATGTGGGGGGCGGCCGTCTGACAGCGAGCCGGGGGTGCCTGTTGTTGCTGTTGATGCGGTGGAGGTGGGAATGCGTGACCTCACTGGATTGCATGGATTTGCTGTTCACCTCAGTCGATCTCAATGGCCTTCTTCTTCCAGTCGTCATACGTTGTCAGAACCGGTGTTGACCTCAACACTCCATGCACCACCTCTATGTTCATTGCCCTCTTCAGGCAGTCGCAGATGATGCTGTCATCTGTTAGCCCCGCTCTTGTGATGACAACGTCAAGGTCCTGGAAGAATTCATCGGCGGTGAGATTCTTCTGAACCTTGGTTCGGAACTTTGCCAGTGCCTTTTCCTTCCGGTTCGGATCGTCGAACGAAGCATCTAGGCGCTCTTGAAACCTTGTCCAACTGTCTGTGAAGGTTATGATCCCCACTGTTGTCGACTCCTCCACGTAATTCTGTGCCCATGTCGCCGCATTGCCTCCCTTCAAGTAGGAGAGAGCAATGTATATCTTACTCTCTGATGTGGGGTATCGATTCGGGTTTGCGGAGACGAAAAGGAGGACCTCGCATTTGAAGTCTAGATAGTCGTCGCTGCCAGTGAATTCACGTGGCCGGGCGACATCGATGTTGGGGGTCGGGGGGTTAGCTGCAGCAACCGGCGCTGAGGCGTTGTTCGCCTGATGGGCAAAGGCGCCTGCAACAATTGCTGTGATCTGCTCCATCTGCTGCTGGGTGAAGCCTCCTGTTGACATTTCTGGTTCGGGTGTTGGTGTTGAGGGTTCAGGGGGGGTTGGCGGTGACGGGTCTCTACGAGCCTCGTGGTAAGGGCCTGGAGTCGGAGGCAGAAGGACCGTGGACGTTGATGGTGCCAGTGATGATGGAGCAGCTGGGGGCCACCTCGCTCTTCTTCCTTGTTCGTCTGATGAATACCAGCTATGCCAGACTTCACTCCACCAGATATTGTGTACAATGCCACTATTGTTGGTCACGACGTAGCTTGATCGGTCTGGATTCCAACACGCCGATGCAGGAAGGGCTCGTCGCTGTTCGTCAGTGAGATCTATCTTGATGACGGTGGAGGAACAGGGATGGGTTGTGCGTTCGATCCGGGGTTACGCCAATGTTGAACGGGTTTGTCGGCAAAATTGATGATGAGTCAGAAAGATGCGGTGGAGATTACAATCGACAGCGATGTTGATGACTGAACACGTAATGTCACCCACGTCCAAGTTAAGTGGCTTCTCCACCAAAGAGAGATGCGGAGAGCCAGGGTCGGGAAAAGTCGGTTGCAAAGTTTATGTTATACACGAACGTCTGAAAACGTCTGGGCAGGGTTGAGGGTTGTCATTTAGGGGGTTTACACTTCAAGTCCGTTGAGGGGAGCGCTCCTCTAGACTGAGTGAAGGCGAGTCGACAGTGATGGCATACGCTGGGGATGAGCCTGGGTGGGGTTCTGCTTTTATGTTAGGCAGGAGCCCGGGAGACAACTCGGACTGGGCAGGCCTTGGCTAACTGTCATCTGGGACGTGCTATACTCGAGCGGGGACTCGGGACATGCTATACTCAAGCTAGGTTGTCACGGAGGTAAGAGGATTAATACAATATACTCTACTACAGGAGGGGGATGTGGTCTCACCTAGGTTGTCATGGAGGTAAGAGGAAAAGCAGAACAGGTGTTCAGATGCAATTCCTCTTCCTTATATACAGTGATCACCTCATGAGAACTGGTTGCCCCATTGTCTAGGATTATATAATGGGAGTGGAATGGAACAAATGAAGGTCATGTGAAGGGAGTGTGGGAAGTGATTGAAAAGATGATTAATTATAATAGAAAGGAGCAATTAAAAGAAAAGAAATGATAAAAGGCAATTAAAAGAAGGGAAAAGTTCGAGTCCTGACACACTGCAAGGACGATCCTTTCCTTGTGATGTCCAATCATTAGCTTGACGTTGTCATATTTCTCGATCAGACTGGCCTCATTGTGTGTGCCGTCCACATTGAGCACCGCAAGGGGTCTGATGTAGCACTTGGTTTCCAACCCATAGCGCTTGATGAACCTCACATCAATGCACGATCCCGTACACCCCAAATCCATGAGGGCATGCGCGTCCACCTCCCTTGTCTCACCCTCCACATTACATCCAATGTTCAGGAGGAGGTCCAGCTGGCATCTGCCAGTTCCCCTCATGAACAGTTGCTCGTACTCGCTATTCTTGTTCACACTGGTGGGGACTTCGTAATTGGGAAAACCATCGACGTCGTTTGCATTTACGTATTGTACAGACGGTTGGTTATATTTTAGCAGATCCAGATTCGAAGTCCCTTGCTCTTCTCAGTCAGTCACCCCAATGGCTATGCATGACCACTTGCAAAACCCTGCAAGTCAACGACCTCTTCGTTGTCTCCCTCCTCTTCCATGTAGTCCTCCACTGTTGACCTCCAAGTGTCTACGACTTCCTCGAATGCCGATTCCTTCATTGCACCTAGCTCATCAGCGAGGAGGCAACGTTTGCCAGGTGCCATCATCTGCAGCATACGCTGCACAATTCCCTGTCCTTGCAGGCACTTGTCCTTGAAGTGACCCAGCTGGCCGCAGATCCAGCATGTGCATCAGCGTTGCACCTCATTTATCGAGATGTCCATCGGCTGGCCGGCACCTCTGAAAGTGACGCCAGTCGCATCATGTTTGTCAACGTGGGGGGCTGCAGTCTGACGGTGAGCCAGGGGTGCCTGTTGCTGCTGCTGGCATGGTGGAAGCGGGAATGCGCAACCTCACTGGATTGCCTGGATCTGTTGCTCGCCTCAGTCGATCTTGATGGCCTTCTTCTTCCAGGCGTTGTATGTTGTCGGGACCGGCGTCAACCTCAGCACTCCTCGTACCACCTCGATGTTCATCGCTCACTTTAGATGGTCACAGATGATGCTGTCGTCTGTCAGCCCTGCTCTTGTGATGACTACGTCAAGGTCCTGGAAAAACTCGTCAGCGGTGAGGTCCTTCTGAACCTTCATTCGGAACTTTGCTAGCACCTTCTCCTTCTGGTTCAGGTCATCGAATGAGGCGTCCAGGCATTCCTGGAATCTTGTCCAGCTATCAGTGAAGGTCACAACACCTGCTGTCGTTGACTCCTCCACATAGTTCTGCACCCATGTCGCTGCATTGCCACCCTTTAGGTAGGAGAGGGCAACGTAGATCTTGCTTTCTGACGTGGGGTACCTGTTTGGGTTCGCAGAGACGAAAAGAAGGACCTCACATCTGAAGTCCAAGTAATTGTCACTGCCAGTGAATTCATGTGGCCGGGCGACGTCAATGTTGGGGGTTGGGGAATTGGCGGCAGTGACTGGTGCTGGAGCGTTGTTTGCCTGCTGCGTGAATGCACCTGCCACAATCGCTGTGATCTGTTCCATTTGTTGTTGGCTGAAGCCTGTCAACATTGTTCCAGGCATCGGCATCAAAGGTTCAGGTGGTGTTTGCGGTGAAGGATCCCTACGGGTTTCACGGTATGGACCCAGGGACAACGGTAGCGTTACTGTCGAAGTTGATGGTGTGGGTGATAGAGGGACAGCTGGGGACCACCTCGCCCTTTTCCCTTCTGCTGTTGTTGAATACCAACACTTGTTGATATTGCTGTACCAGATCTTGTGTATGACACCGCTGTTGTCAGTTGCGATGTAACTTGGTCGATCTGGGTCCCACCATGCTGATGAAGGGAGGGCTCGATGCTGTTCCTCGGTGATATCTACTTTGTCTAAGATGGTGGGGGAACAGGGATCGGTTGTTCATTCGGTCTAGGGTTATGCCAACGTTGAACAGGTTTGTCGGCAAAGTTGATGATGAGGCAGAAAGACGCGGCAGAGATAACAATCGACAATAATGTTGATGACTGAACACATAATGTCACCCACATCCAGGTTAAGTGGCTTCTCCACCAAAGGGAGATGTGGAGAGCCAGGGTCAGAAGGTGTCGGTTTGAAGGTTTACATAATACACAAACATCCGAAAATGTCCGGGCAGGGTTGAGGGTTGTCGTTTAGGGGGTTTTCACATCAAGTCCGTTGAGGGGAGCGCTCCTCTAGATCGAGTGAAGGCGAGTCAACAGTGATGATGTACGCTGGGGATGAGCCTGGGTGGGGTTCTGCTTTTATGTTAGGCAGGAGTCTGGGAGACGACTCGGACTGGGCAGGCCTCGGCTGACTGTTGTCTGGGATGTGCTATACTTGAGTGGGGACTCGGGACACGCTGTACTCAGACTAGGTCATCACGGAGGTAAGAGGATTAATACAAGTCTGAACTAATACAGAGGGAACGAGTCTCACCTAGGTCGTCGCAGAGGTAAGAGGAAAAGCAGAACAAGGAGTTCATGCAATTCCTGATGCCTCCTATAGCGGTGACCATGAGACTATTTTATCTAATATTACATAAAGGAACAGAATGGAACAAATGAAGGTCATGTGAAGGGAGTGTGGGGAATGATTGAAAAGACAATTAGTTATAATGAAAAAGGAGTGATTAAAAGAAAAGAAATGATAAAGGGGAAATAAAAAGAAAGGAAAAGTTCAAGTCCTGACAATGCAGTCAAAACATTTCTTACATGTAATCAATCCATCTGAGTCTTTTGGAGGAGGGTCCTGGGGGAGCATTATGGGCCCTGATGTTCCAAGCTTCTCACAGATCCTTTTTATGCCCAGTTCATTTTTATCAGCAGTGAAAGAGACTAGAGATGATTTTTAGCATTTATAGTAGCTTTTCAGGAAGGAATAATATGTTCACATACATTTATAATGATGGTTTCCATGCCTTGTAAATTTGTGTTCAATTTCCCATTTTTTGTCAGTAGACCCTACAACAAGAATGAGTGTGGCCAATTCTCGGATATTAAACATGCAACACACATTTCTCAAGATCCTCAATGTAGTCTCATTTAGCATTCTCAGACATCACAAATATGTTGACTTGAGGCTTTAAGTGTTTCTGATTCTCTGATGGGATGAATGCAAGGTTTTTATAGCCTCTCTCTGTCTATTCCAGAACAACAAGCAAAGCTTGCACATTGCATCAACATATGAAGACCCTTCTAATAGAAATCCAATTAGCATTGATATTGAAGTGCAGACTAATGATGCTAGTGATGGTCTTAGCTGATTAATTAAGAACTTGATTTTGCTTTGTAATGTATTTCAATCAAGCAACTCATTTCACCTGATATAGTAACAACAAAGAGTAAAGCAAAACCAATGCATGAAGCAATGCCTGATCACATTCTTCAATACCTGCATAACTCAATTTGTTTTCATAGAAGTATAGAAATAACACAGAGAGATTTATTATAGGATTAATGCTTTTTGGAATGACATAGAAGAAAAGAAAAACAGGAGTTTTTTGAGGTGAAAGGAGGTACCAAAATTCATAGGATGAAAACAATAACATGATGTATGTGGCATCAGATCCATCAGATATCAGATATCTCTGATATGATATTGGATGGTATCTAATAGAACAAAAATTCATTATGAACAGGAATTAAACCCTCAGCCAATCAAGACAAACACCTTACACCATCAGGTCATTGTACCAACACTTTTATTATTATTATTATTATTATTATTATTATTATTACCCATGTTTATAGCTTAGTTTTTATACTATAAATATATTGAAATGTAGAATTAGAGACAAACTGTACCTGATGTTCTCCTGCCACAATAACCCCTCCCATCTACACATAAATATCTGGAGATCAGCCAAACAGCCATATATGGCTTGACTAGCTTGTAGCTCATCTGAGCTATAGTAGGCCCAAAAAGTATTGTATCACCTGTGATACACCTGTGATTTGCTATAGACACTATGTTTCACTTTGATGCAAAGAAATATCATTAGCTTACAGCCATTTTCATAAGTCCTGCAACACGTGCATGTCACGTGAAGTGAGCCACGTCAGAGCCAAAATGTTGAAAAAATAGAGTAAATGTTGAGTTTCTCTGTAAATTCTGCACAGTACCTGTTCATTAAGTACTCAAAAAAAAAGGCACAGTTCTCAGGAGCAGAAATATGTAAAATATGGAGCAATACATTGACTGTATAGGTGTGTAGAGATCAAACAAGTGTGGCCAGTCTGTTCTCTCATACATTTCCACTGAGATTCAAAAATTATGGCTCCCCTACATCTACCTATAAAATTCTTTCCTGTGTCTGTAAATTATGTATATGACAATACCAACATCTCCTGCAAGTTTGAAGCCAATCCATTCAGTATTCATGGTGCAGCAGTGAGGTTTGTGTTCCACTCTTGTTCATGCTACAAGGATGGAAAGAGCTCAAAGTGGAACACAAACCTTGCTGCTGCACCATGAATACTGAATGGATTGGCTTCAAACTTGCAGGAGATGTTGGTATTGTCATATACATAATTTACAGACACAGGAAAGAATTTTATAGGTAGATGTAGGGGAGCCATAATTTTTGAATCTCAGTGGAAATGTATGAGAGAACAGACTGGCCACACTTGTTTGATCTCTACACACCTATACAGTCAATGTATTGCTCCATATTTTACATATTTCTGCTCCTGAGAACTGTGCCTTTTTTTTTGAGTACTTAATGAACAGGTACTGTGCAGAATTTACAGAGAAACTCAACATTTACTCTATTTTTTCAACATTTTGGCTCTGACGCGGCTCACTTCACGTGACATGCACGTGTCACAGGACTTATGAAAATGGCTGTAGTCTAAGCCCTACAAGGAGAAATGGAGTCATTAGGGGGCTAAAAACTGCAAAATTCAGCAACTTTGTACACCAATATATTGGCAACCACTTGTTAGTTCACCTGGATTTAGATTGTGTCCTACAGGAATTATGCAAACCTATTAACGGCATCATTGGCTTCATGGAGAAACTTGTATCCAGCAACCTGAAAAATAGTCTTTCTTGTATACTGTCTCTACTGGCTCCATTTGTAAGACTTACACTAAGCTAATGAGATTTCTTTGCATCAAACCGAAACATAGTGTCTATAGCAAACTACAGGTGTACCGCAAGTGATACTATGCTTCTGGGCCTACTGTATCTTCTGCAGCAAAGATCGACGACAGAAAAACACCGGTCGCATACAGACCCGGTGTTTCTGGTTAGGGACCCAAACTGGGAAATATACCTAACTACCTACCTACTTACCTACCAGCCGGCAGCTCACCATTCGCGCATAGCTGGACAACTTGCTCGGACTGCACAAAATGTACTTCTCCACCAATAGGAAGAAACCTAGACTCACAATAACTTCAGGCATGTCTGCTTCGGCTCGACTGGTGGTACATCGGTGGTTCGACGAGCACGATTTCCTTCCTCTGATCAAGTACGTACTTACTTGCGCGACCGATTTTGGACACCGACTTGGTCGCCGTTATTAAGGTCCACACTTCGTCGGGCGCTTTCACCCCAACTATAAAGCCACCAAGCCACTTGGACTTTACGAACATAACGTACACATCCGATACTGCAAATTGACCGACATTATCGCACGTTCCGAGATCGCATCCAGATGACTTGCAGCATTTGAACCCGAGAAGAGCCCCGCATGGACAAACAGCGGTCTCCTCCATCTCACCAACCCAGCGGTATACCTTGGAGATCATCAGCGTGACGCTCATTCCGACACACCTGAGCAGAACTGGCTGGCTGAGCGACAGCTCGGAGAGGAGGGCAGGAGCTGTACGCGGTGGGGACGCATGTGTGGCTGGGGACGACGTCGTCAGGAGATATCGAATCCTCGAAAGTGTATAAAGAAAAGAAGATCACACCGAGGATCATAGTGGAAAAGAGGCCTACGAATTGTCGTTAGCTATGGTATTCTAGCTTGATAACACAGCCTGACCTGATACACCCTTCGTGAGTCCATATACGACCGAAGAGATTGGCATGAATGTCATGATAGGCAAACACAATGAGCACGACGTACCGCATAAGACGTCTTCAGCGCGCAAGCATCACCTACCCCATCATCTTCCACACCATCTTCATCGCGCAACGTACGCACCTTTAGCCCAAGCTCACTGAAGTGCCCGAACGCGTCCAGATGCTCCGCATCGGCAGCGTCGGCGCTCGCATAGATAGTAGGATCGTACCCTTCGTTAGGCGGACCGCCTATGATGTCCGCGTCGAGGAATACGATTCCCGTTCCCGAGAAAAGAGAAGAGATCTTGCGTGCGGTGGCAGGAGACACCGCGGGTTGGGCTTACCTAGTGTGAAGGGCCAGGCTGAAAGCGTGCAGCGAGGAAGGATTGGGCAAAGTGATGCGCCTCGCTTGGAGGGAGGACACTCAAGATCCATTCGGCACGACAGGTCAGGTCAGCAATGGACAGGTCAACCATACCGGCTCTTTGAGCACATTCGACCGTCGCTGGAGATCTTCCAGCGAGCGCAGTGTACACCGTGCAGCGGCCTACACTGACTAGATGCCCAAGAGCCGCCCATCGCACCAGCAGCAACGGTAGCGACTGTAGGCGTCATTGCGTCGAGTCCAGTGGTAGATAGAGACGAAGAGTGGAAGGGCGAGAACGTGTCGCATCGTGTGAAGCTGCTCGAGTCGCGTCAGAATCATATATGCTGCCTCAGCGTCGACAACACGTACGCGTGTCCCCTTTCTTTCCTTTCACAACCTCCACGACTGTTGCCGTGCGTAACCCAAAGCGTCAGCACCAGTTTATCCTCCGATAGACTTGCCTGGGCTGATAGCCGAATCACGGATCATCGCACATTTTGTACACACGCATCGCAGCGCTCTAGGGATACATCCGTGCTTTAGTCTGCCAATCTGTCTCTGTATCATCGTCAAGTCAGAAGAGCGAGGATCATGGTAGAGAAGCGGCCTACGAATTCTCGTTAGCTATGGTATCCGAGCTGTTACACCCTTCGTAATTCCTTATACAATCGAACAAGTTGGCATGGATTTAGTACGATGTAGGGGTGCAGACTCTTCTAATCCGAAGGGCTACGGCTCGTGATCGACCCGAGGGGGACTGCGGTGACTCGGTATACCGAGAGGGACAACCTAAGTAGAGCGAGGTTCGAGATATGAAGACTCGGCGATACGGATACCTGCGGGATTCCGGTTGGACCAAGACTCGGGCAAGTAGAATCGGCACTTATGGCAGCGGCTGAGGGCGTTCGGTGATTGGGTGACGGAGTTCTGAGAGTCGGTGACAGAGTCGGTGTATACTGTTTTCAGAATGATAGTTGGGCGAGTAGTGCGTAGTAATGCATGTAGTAGATTGCGGTCTAGAGGTCGAGAGGGGACTGTCTGTCTCTGTACTTGTCTCGTATCTCCCTATCTCTCTATATCTCTATCTCTCCACAAACTACTGCAAATTTATACTAAACTGAAGCAAAGAAAGCAGTGCAAGATTTGGCCGAGTCTGTGTGAATGGATGTGAAAGTGAGTCGGCGATCGGCCTGCGCACATCACACTGCCGATCGTCATGGAGTGATGTTGGAGTCCCCAACCTGCTCTCTCATCTCCCACCACTGCATACCCGTATCCCACGTCCTTGTCCTACTCGCCTAATTCCTTCCACCTGTCCCCACGAGAGTCGGTCGTCCATGTGCTGATCGAGTTCGAGCGACATCCCTCCGTCCGATCGTGTCCATACCAAGAATTATAATGAAGAGTCGGCCGCCGATTATGAATGAATAAATGGTAAAGTTCGGCGGCCGGTAAAGGGATTCAAAGGAGTAGTGTAAGTGAGGGGAGAAAGCATCGGCCGGCGCGTAGGCGATGGTTAATCGCTACAACGACGCACCACTTATGACATTTTCAGGGCACTCGCATTGCCTACCATCGCCCTCCACATTGCCCTCACCATGCAAGGCGCCCGCACGTTGAGCCCAGACTCGCTGAAGCACTCGAACGTTCCGAGGTACTTTGCGTCAGCAGCGTCGGCGCTCGCATATATCGTGCGGTCGTACCCTTCGCTCGGGGGCTGCCTACAGTGCCAGCATCGAGGAACGCAACTCCGCTGCTCGAGAAAAGCGGTGAGATATTGCATATTGTCAGGAGAGACATCGTTTACAGTCCACGGACACGTGTATTCCTCCAGTGGTTCAAGCGCTGGACTGAGAGAGAGCAGCGAGAAAGGAATCTGAGGCGGAAGGACCAGGCATGGAAGCGGGCGAGCGAGCTCAGAACTCCACAGAGTCTGTGACGAGGGAAAGCAGCTATAAGTTTCAAGGCTGCAGCAATCAGAAGAGGTTCACGCTGCGATGCAGGCCTTCAACGACACGTGGGTAGGGCGAGAATATGAACGAGAATTAATTGAAAACATTTCTCGGCGGTAAGCAGCAACATTGGTCATCGGCAGACACTTCAGGCTACCCCTCTGAGCAGACCAAGTAGGACTATTCATACACACAACTAATTGACCATTTAGGTATTGACCCTGGGCGTGCCCAATCTGCTGGGCACTCCCAGTGGGTGCGGGTTGGGTGTGCCCAATTTTTTTTACTGTGGGAAAGTTGGGTGCACCCAGATCATTTGGGCACTCCCAACTGGGCCTGCCCAGTTTTTGGGCACCCCCAGTGGGAGTGCCCTGGGAGTGCCCAGATATGTCACTGTCACTGACTGTCTGGGGGACTTTTGGGCACACCCAATTTGTTTTTGCCATAAAATCTAGGGGCTTTATAAATGCTGTATTTTATTGTTTTTAATCCTACAATTTAGTGATCTTGCTATTGTTTAGTTTATGATTCATTAGCTACGTGACTGACCTTTGGTATGAATTGAATTTTGGTCAACAGTAGTCTGGGTCAGACAGGAAAGAATGCTGAGCATGCTAGACACACAGGACAAAATAATATTTGTTGCTATTAGAGGGACTAAGATAATAAAGATAATAGAGATAGTATTGAGCAGTTCTATATACTGTAAGACAAATGGAGAAATAGGGAAATTGTACAGCAGTATGAGAGAAATGGAAATAAATATGAGTCAGCTAAAAGTGTAATGACTACCTAAGAAATCATTAATGGTATTCTAACATTAAACATTGGGAATCAAGCTCTAGCATTCTAACTATATCAGAGAGATTATATGTCATAGGCTCTATGAGAACTTCTAACTAGAGTGATATAGCTGCACTGGACACTTAAGTAGAGCTATTTAAAATTAAACAAGTGCAAGGGTCTGATACATTAGGATCAGTTTGAATGCCTAAGTAGAGTAAAGAGTATAAACTAAGAGAGAAACTGAGATCGAAACATAGAAAGAGTGTAAGCCCACTGGAGCATTCTTATCATTTCTGACATGTTGCTGACCTTCTGAACATCATAACTTGACTTTGAGGTACTAAGCATCTAACGCTCTGAGATACACAAAGTATCAATACAGTGTAAAATCCCAGGATGCAGGGGAAGAGATTCAAAGTTGAAATGAAAGAGAGACTTGAAAGCAATCAGGCTTAAGCTGTGCTTAAATATTAGGCCTGGACTACTAGCTTAAAAGATTGGATATGACTAGTTGACTGTATCTAAATCTTTTACAGGTGCCTAGTTGAGTATACTCAGTATACCCAATTATCTGGGAGTGCCCAGTTGGGTGCGCCCAATTATCTGGGGGGCCCAGCTGGGTGCGCCCAATTATCTGGGGGCACCCAGTTGGGTGCGCCCAATTATCTGGGGGGGCCCAGTTGGGTGCGCCCAATTATCTGGGGGCACCCAGTTGGGTGCTCCCAATTATCTGGGGGCACCCAGTTGGGTGCTCCCAATTATCTGGGGGCACCCAGTTGGGTACATCCAAATGTCTGAGAGTACCTAGCTATATAAGGTCTTTTTTAATTCCTGCCTTAGAATCATTTTTTAAAATGCAAAAAATCATTATGTCATGAAAATTAAATAAGTCTAGAATGGAAGCCTTAATAATTCTATGGATCAATTTCTCAATCATTTTTTAGACTCTGCATCTTGGCAGCTTCGCTCTGAAGACAAATCAATACACTGCAATCATTGACCCAACACCAGAGCTGCCACGAGATCAAAGACAAGCAAGCATAAAACTTCATTTTGAAGAGATTACCACCCTGCTCCTCAATAGTGCTCTGTATCTTCTCAATTGCATGCTCAAGGCACTCAGTTGCTGCATACTGCAAACTCAAAATAAGTATAGGGTTGACGAGGAATACATGTTGACGTGTGTTGCTCAGATTGAACAGGATGCTGCTCATCAAGAAAAGGATGCAATGGCAGTGTATGGCATGCTTTCCAGTTCAGAGCCCCATATTTCTCCTCTTCGTCATGCTCTCGCTGTCTTTGGCCTTATGCCAGATGACATCAACATTCTTTCCATCCACGGCACCAGCACCAAGGCCAACGAAAAGAATGAAACACAGATCTGGAACGATGTTTTCTCTACGCTTGGTCGTACACTTGGAAATGCAGTTCCAATTATGGCACAGAAGAGCTTATGTGGTCATTCAAAGGGTGGATCTGCTGCTTGGCAACTCGCCGGTCTGATTCAGACCGTTGGTTCAGGTATCGTTCCCGGAAACCGAAACGCAGAGTAAGTCATTTTTGGTTCCTCTATAGTGCCGATCTCATTTCTTTCTTGTTTAGTAACATCGATGCCGATTTCTGCAAGCACGAGTATCTTATGTTGCC
This sequence comes from Porodaedalea pini, assembly GCA_002794775.1. Lineage (NCBI taxonomy): Eukaryota > Fungi > Basidiomycota > Agaricomycetes > Hymenochaetales > Hymenochaetaceae > Porodaedalea > Porodaedalea pini. The sequence continues at coordinate 32,524 of NBAY01000144.1, read as the reverse complement.
TTCGAAAACTATCCATACAGATGGCATCTGTTCCGGTATCATGGTATGTTGCTCCATTATCTTTCACATACTAGTCCCAATCTCAACATCTTACAGTCGTCTTTCGGCTTCAGCCAAGTTGGCGGCACCGTACTCGTCATCCACCCTCGCTTCCTTCTCGGCGCTGTCGAGCCCGCACAGTACGAGGGGTACAAGCTCCACAACCGCGAGCGTGCATTGGCATGCTACAAAGCCATGACCTCCATGATGACCATAAACTCACTGGTTGAGATCAAGGACGCACCTCCGTATTCGAGCGAGCTGGAAGTTCCTGTTCTCCTCAACTCTCTGGCACGTGCGGCGCTTGACGATAAGACCGGCAGCTACTCGCTCCCGAAAAAGTTTGCCACAAAGGCGACATTTAATGTTTCAAATGTCGAGGCTGCTGCCAAGGCCCTTGCAACTGGTAAAGGCTCTCCTGGTGTTGGCGTCGATCATGGTAAGTCTAATTCATATCAATCATCTGAAACTCACAGCATACTAATTGGCATTTCGGAGCTCATTTCCGCTGTCCCGTCGTCTAACCCGACTTTCATCTCACGTAACTTTACTGATACGGAGATCGCTTACTGCCGCTCGCAGCCTTCACCCGCGGCATTGTTTGCTGCGCGCTGGGCTAGCAAGAAAGCGGTCTTCAAGTTACTTGGAGTCGCTTCGAAGGGATCAGCGGCAGCGATGGAGGACATCGAGATCCTTCCTGATGCATCGGATGTGCCGTCCCTGACGCTTCACGGCGATGCGCTTGCTGCTGCGGATAGTAAGGGAGTCACGCAGGTGCACGTGAGTCTCAGCCACGTAGCAGAGCGCCGACTGCAGGACGCTACGTCTCGTGCGTGAATGGCGAGGCGAGTGCGATGCAGCGCGTATGCGACGAAGTGCGCAAGCGTATTCGGTATCACTGGTGCTCCTCCTGATCCTGCCGTTGCGGTAACAGGGGAACGCGAGACGACTGTGGTCGAGGACGATGTGGAAGAGGTGAAGGACGACGGAGGAAGGATCTCGGTGCAGTTGAAGGTATGGCTGACAAAGCGCGCACAGAGCTTGCTGGTGTCTTCGTGCCCGTAGTAAGTGGCGACTGCCGGTGGGGGTGCTGCCGGCGCGGGGTGGTGCGAGTGGTGTGCGCGCGGGACTGCCGATGACTGTTTTTTTGTCGAACGTTTTCGGCGCGGTCGGAGGAAAAAAAAACGCGATAGAGAAAAAGACACCGATCAACAGCCACTCATCACTCAAGTATCAGAGATCGGGGGGAAAGAGGGGGGACGCTTACAGAACTCGAGGTAGATGCTGCGGCAGCGGCGGACGCAGAAGACGATTTCGCAGGTGGAGGCGGGGCGTACGTCGCGCGGTGCACGCGCCGGAAGGGCGAGTGGTTCGAGCTGGCACTCGATGATGATATCGAATGCTGATGCGGATGCGGATGGGGGTGGGGATGGCGCGGGGCGTGGACGGTGGCCATATTCGCTGCGGCGGGCTCTCTGGCTCTGGGCGTTGACGAGCGTCTGTGAGCGTCAAAGGACAGGTGGAGTTGATGCGTGAGAAGAGGTCGCTACGAATGTTTTGATTGGAACGAGATCCTTCTCGGACACAACGGTTGCGTCGCGTTCGCCGAAGTGCGCAGTGAGAAAGGCAGATGAGAAAACGGCTGACGTCGATGTTGAGGCGTGTGGAACATTGGCGGGGGCAGAAGGAAGAGGTGAGGAATGCGTCCCAGGTGAACAGGGCGAGGGAAGTTGAACCGCTCGACGGTTTCGGTGAATGTCGCCAGTCCCTCCCTGCCTGACAATGACGAGAGAGAGGACAGCGACGTTGCGACCGATGATGCAGCCACGGGCCGGCTTGCACTTTCTCACCAGTGCGGCAGAGACGGTAGCAAGAGTGACCAGCAGAAAGGAGAAGGCGAGCAGTTAGGAATGAGTACACCCTGCTTCATCGGGAAGTCCTGCTCGTCGTTTCCGCCAGAGACGCGGAAGACGTAGCCCTTGAACTCGTCACCGACCAAGTCGCTGGGGACACCTGGGACATCTTCTTGCCGTGGAAAATGCGGTAACGACCACCTCGCTATGAAGCACTTCTCGGTAGAAGGTCAGCTCGAATTCAAGGCTATTCTCTACATTCCGAAGCGGTGAGTCTCCTTGCTGGCCTTGCTATGAACCTGTTTCTGACGTCTCTTTTAGCGCACCGTTCGGACCTCTTTGAGTCCAAGAAGAAGCGTAACAACATTAAGCTCTACGTCCGCCCCGTCTTCATTATGGACGACTGCGAGGATCTCATCCCCGAGTACCTTAACTTCGTCAAGGGTATCGTCGACTCTGAGGATCTCCCGCTCAACATCTCGCGTGAGACGCTCCAGCAGAACAAGATTCTCAAGGTCATCCGCAAGAACATCGTGAAGAAGTGCCTCGACCTCATCCAGGAGATCTCGGAGGACAAAGACAACTTCAAGAAGTTCTACGAGGCGTTCGGCAAGAACCTCAAGCTTGGTATCCACGAGGATGCGCAGAACCGCAGCAAGCTCGCCGAGTTCCTCCGCTTCTACTCAACGAAGTCGACTAAGGAGCAGGTCTCGCTGAAAAAGGGTACGTGTTCAAGCGGCGGCCCTGTTCCGTTATTTGGTTGCTGACAGCTTACCGCAGACTACATCACGCGGATGCCTGAGATTCAGAAGTCCATCTACTACCTCACTGGCGAGTCGCTCAATGCCGTCAAGGACTCTCCCTTCCTTGAGGCTCTCAAGAAGAAGGGCTTCGAGGTACTCCTGCTTGTTGACCCGATCGACGAGTACGCCGTCACTCAGTTCAAGGAGTTCGACGGTCACAAGCTCGTGTGCGTGTCGAAGGAGGGTCTGGAGCTCGAGGAGACCGAAGAGGAGAAGGAGCGCGAGAGTGAGGCCTCGCAGTTCGAGGAGCTCTGCAAGGTCGTCAAGGATGCGCTCGGCGACAAGGTCGAGAAGTTCGTCATCTCGAACCGCGTCACCGACTCACCATGTGTGCTCGTCACCGGCCAGTTCGGCTGGTCCGCAAATACGGAGCACTTCATGAAGGCGCAGGCGCTTCGCGACTCGTCAATGTCATCGTACATGGCGTCGAAGAAGACGCTTGAGCTTAACCCGCACAACGCGATCATCAAGGTCCTTCGATGTTGATCGTCTTTTGCTGGCCCATCGCCAGGTCAGCGATGTCGACACTTCATGGCCGGTGGTGTCTTGAGGAGGAGCTCGTCGTGTTCTGTCCCTTCAGGCAAGCAAAAAAAATGATGAGAAGTAATTATTAGTATATTCAAATAGTTTTTATGATTATTTTTTTTGCTTACCTTGAGTGTGTGGCCGGTGGGACAGCCGTGCTCGTCGTCGATGGTGAAGACGGAAACGACACGAACAACGACGACGCGTTGGTTGTGTTGCCTAATTTGGCCGATCGCCGCGTCTCAAACAAGCAATCAAAGCATTCCGATTCTTTCGGAAATCTCAAAAGTCTCAGCTGTTGGCCTCAAACAAATTCTACGGACGCGTTTAAAAATACAAAAAAATATGGAATGGTTTTATTATGTATGTATCTCTATCATAGCCAATAATTACGCGTCCAACGCGTTTTTTTATGGAGTCATAAATACAACAGTAATCTTGACATGCAGCACCAGGCCTCCAGAAGCATACACAAAAGTACAATATACCCTGAAAGGTCTGACACCTATTCTATCATGAAGTAAGTGATACATTGTGTATGTATGCAAGGTTTCAAGCCAATCAGACATGAACTGACTTCATAATAGAGAAGGAGGTAGTTTCATGAGATCTTCTGAATCTGAGTGTTTTGTATATCCTGTTCCCACTTTCTACTTTGATGGCACATAAAATATTAAGCATATCCAGAATAAATATGTCTATGTTTCTGTAAGTTTACAAGTTTCCAGCCTCAGTGGTTGGAGCTGGGTGAATTGCAAAACATCGAAAAGCATGGTTTTTAGAAGTTCAGAGAAAGCATATATTCATGTTGTTGCTTTATTCTAAACCTCAGGAAGCTCTATAAAATAAATATTAATACTTTTAATGACTACAATGAATGTAATCAGGTGCTAGATCTCAGAGTTAGAGGAAAGTTCTGAAGGGGGAGAGAAAATACATGCAAAACTGCTCTGTGTTTCTTGGATTTGTGTCGAGTTTCACAAAGCATGAACTGTATCACCTCTCATTTCACTCCCAATTCCGAACTTTTCCCTCACCCACAAAACTAAGGACTGGATATCTTTCTTGGAGCATACTTAAACACAAATAACTAATTTTGTTGAGCTTCTCATACTGTGAACCAACTAAAAACATGAATATATGCTTTCTCTGAACTTCTAAAAACCATGCTTTTCGATGTTTTGCAATTCACCCAGCTCCAACCACTGAGGCTGGAAACTTGTAAACTTACAGAAACATAGACATATTTATTCTGGATATGCTTAATATTTTATGTGCCATCAAAGTAGAAAGTGGGAACAGGATATACAAAACACTCAGATTCAGAAGATCTCATGAAACTACCTCCTTCTCTATTATGAAGTCAGTTCATGTCTGATTGGCTTGAAACCTTGCATACATACACAATGTATCACTTACTTCATGATAGAATAGGTGTCAGACCTTTCAGGGTATATTGTACTTTTGTGTATGCTTCTGGAGGCCTGGTGCTGCATGTCAAGATTACTGTTGTATTTATGACTCCATAAAAAAACGCGTTGGACGCGTAATTATTGGCTATGATAGAGATACATACATAATAAAACCATTCCATATTTTTTTGTATTTTTAAACGCGTCCGTAGAATTTGTTTGAGGCCAACAGCTGAGACTTTTGAGATTTCCGAAAGAATCGGAATGCTTTGATTGCTTGTTTGAGACGCGGCGATCGGCCAAATTAGGCAACACAACCAACGCGTCGTCGTTGTTCGTGTCGTTTCCGTCTTCACCATCGACGACGAGCACGGCTGTCCCACCGGCCACACACTCAAGGTAAGCAAAAAAAATAATCATAAAAACTATTTGAATATACTAATAATTACTTCTCATCATTTTTTTTGCTTGCCTGAAGGGACAGAACACGACGAGCTCCTCCTCAAGACACCACCGGCCATGAAGTGTCGACATCGCTGACCTGGCGATGGGCCAGCAAAAGACGATCAACATCGAAGGACCTTGATGATCGCGTTGTGCGGGTTAAGCTCAAGCGTCTTCTTCGACGCCATGTACGATGACATTGACGAGTCGCGAAGCGCCTGCGCCTTCATGAAGTGCTCCGTATTTGCGGACCAGCCGAACTGGCCGGTGACGAGCACACATGGTGAGTCGGTGACGCGGTTCGAGATGACGAACTTCTCGACCTTGTCGCCGAGCGCATCCTTGACGACCTTGCAGAGCTCCTCGAACTGCGAGGCCTCACTCTCGCGCTCCTTCTCCTCTTCGGTCTCCTCGAGCTCCAGACCCTCCTTCGACACGCACACGAGCTTGTGACCGTCGAACTCCTTGAACTGAGTGACGGCGTACTCGTCGATCGGGTCAACAAGCAGGAGTACCTCGAAGCCCTTCTTCTTGAGAGCCTCAAGGAAGGGAGAGTCCTTGACGGCATTGAGCGACTCGCCAGTGAGGTAGTAGATGGACTTCTGAATCTCAGGCATCCGCGTGATGTAGTCTGCGGTAAGCTGTCAGCAACCAAATAACGGAACAGGGCCGCCGCTTGAACACGTACCCTTTTTCAGCGAGACCTGCTCCTTAGTCGACTTCGTTGAGTAGAAGCGGAGGAACTCGGCGAGCTTGCTGCGGTTCTGCGCATCCTCGTGGATACCAAGCTTGAGGTTCTTGCCGAACGCCTCGTAGAACTTCTTGAAGTTGTCTTTGTCCTCCGAGATCTCCTGGATGAGGTCGAGGCACTTCTTCACGATGTTCTTGCGGATGACCTTGAGAATCTTGTTCTGCTGGAGCGTCTCACGCGAGATGTTGAGCGGGAGATCCTCAGAGTCGACGATACCCTTGACGAAGTTAAGGTACTCGGGGATGAGATCCTCGCAGTCGTCCATAATGAAGACGGGGCGGACGTAGAGCTTAATGTTGTTACGCTTCTTCTTGGACTCAAAGAGGTCGAACGGTGCGCTAAAAGAGACGTCAGAAACAGGTTCATAGCAAGGCCAGCAAGGAGACTCACCGCTTCGGAATGTAGAGAATAGCCTTGAATTCGAGCTGACCTTCTACCGAGAAGTGCTTCATAGCGAGGTGGTCGTTACCGCATTTTCCACGGCAAGAAGATGTCCCAGGTGTCCCCAGCGACTTGGTCGGTGACGAGTTCAAGGGCTACGTCTTCCGCGTCTCTGGCGGAAACGACGAGCAGGACTTCCCGATGAAGCAGGGTGTACTCATTCCTAACTGCTCGCCTTCTCCTTTCTGCTGGTCACTCTTGCTACCGTCTCTGCCGCACTGGTGAGAAAGTGCAAGCCGGCCCGTGGCTGCATCATCGGTCGCAACGTCGCTGTCCTCTCTCTCGTCATTGTCAGGCAGGGAGGGACTGGCGACATTCACCGAAACCGTCGAGCGGTTCAACTTCCCTCGCCCTGTTCACCTGGGACGCATTCCTCACCTCTTCCTTCTGCCCCCGCCAATGTTCCACACGCCTCAACATCGACGTCAGCCGTTTTCTCATCTGCCTTTCTCACTGCGCACTTCGGCGAACGCGACGCAACCGTTGTGTCCGAGAAGGATCTCGTTCCAATCAAAACATTCGTAGCGACCTCTTCTCACGCATCAACTCCACCTGTCCTTTGACGCTCACAGACGCTCGTCAACGCCCAGAGCCAGAGAGCCCGCCGCAGCGAATATGGCCACCGTCCACGCCCCGCGCCATCCCCACCCCCATCCGCATCCGCATCAGCATTCGATATCATCATCGAGTGCCAGCTCGAACCACTCGCCCTTCCGGCGCGTGCACCGCGCGACGTACGCCCCGCCTCCACCTGCGAAATCGTCTTCTGCGTCCGCCGCTGCCGCAGCATCTACCTCGAGTTCTGTAAGCGTCCCCCCTCTTTCCCCCCGATCTCTGATACTTGAGTGATGAGTGGCTGTTGATCGGTGTCTTTTTCTCTATCGCGTTTTTTTTCCTCCGACCGCGCCGAAAACGTTCGACAAAAAAACAGTCATCGGCAGTCCCGCGCGCACACCACTCGCACCACCCCGCGCCGGCAGCACCCCCACCGGCAGTCGCCACTTACTACGGGCACGAAGACACCAGCAAGCTCTGTGCGCGCTTTGTCAGCCATACCTTCAACTGCACCGAGATCCTTCCTCCGTCGTCCTTCACCTCTTCCACATCGTCCTCGACCACAGTCGTCTCGCGTTCCCCTGTTACCGCAACGGCAGGATCAGGAGGAGCACCAGTGATACCGAATACGCTTGCGCACTTCGTCGCATACGCGCTGCATCGCACTCGCCTCGCCATTCACGCACGAGACGTAGCGTCCTGCAGTCGGCGCTCTGCTACGTGGCTGAGACTCACGTGCACCTGCGTGACTCCCTTACTATCCGCAGCAGCAAGCGCATCGCCGTGAAGCGTCACGGACGGCACATCCGATGCATCAGGAAGGATCTCGATGTCCTCCATCGCTGCCGCTGATCCCTTCGAAGCGACTCCAAGTAACTTGAAGACCGCTTTCTTGCTAGCCCAGCGCGCAGCAAACAATGCCGCGGGTGAAGGCTGCGAGCGGCAGCAAGCGATCTCCGTATCAGTAAAGTTACGTGAGATGAAAGTCGGGTTAGACGACGGGACAGCGGAAATGAGCTCCGAAATGCCAATTAGTATGCTGTGAGTTTCAGATGATTGATATGAATTAGACTTACCATGATCGACGCCAACACCAGGAGAGCCTTTACCAGTTGCAAGGGCCTTGGCAGCAGCCTCGACATTCGAAACATTAAATGTCGCCTTTGTGGCAAACTTTTTCGGGAGCGAGTAGCTGCCGGTCTTATCGTCAAGCGCTGCACGTGCCAGAGAGTTGAGGAGAACAGGAACTTCCAGCTCGCTCGAATACGGAGGTGCGTCCTTGATCTCAACCAGTGAGTTTATGGTCATCATGGAGGTCATGGCTTTGTAGCATGGCAATGCACGCTCGCGGTTGTGGAGCTTGTACCCCTCGTACTGTGCGGGCTCGACAGCGCCGAGAAGGAAGCGAGGGTGGATGACGAGTACGGTGCCGCCAACTTGGCTGAAGCCGAAAGACGACTGTAAGATGTTGAGATCGGGACTAGTATGTGAAAGATAATGGAGCAACATACCATGATACCGGAACAGATGCCATCTGTATGGATAGTTTTTGAAGGCAACATAAGATACTCATGCTTGCAGAAATCGGCATCAACGTTACTAAACAAGAAAGAAATGAGATCGGCACTATAGAGGAACCAAAAATGACTTACTCTGCGTTTTGGTTTCCGGGAACGATACCTGAACCAATGGTCTGAATCAGACCGGCGAGTTGCCAAGCAGCAGATCCACCCTTTGAATGACCACATAAGCTCTTCTGTGCCATAATTGGAACTGCATTTCCAAGTGTACGACCAAGCGTAGAGAAAACATCGTTCCAGATCTGTGTTTCATTCTTTTCGTTGGCCTTGGTGCTGGTGCCATGGATGGAAAGAACGTCGATGTCATCTGGCGTAAGGCCAAAGACAGCGAGAGCATGACGAAGAGGAGAAATATGAGGCTCTGAACTGGAAAGCATGCCATACACTGCCATTGCATCCTTTTCTTGATGAGCAGTGTCCTGTTCAATCTGAGCGATACGCGTCAACATGTATTCCTCATCAACCCTATACTTATTTTGAGTTTGCAGTATGCAGCAACTGAGTGCCTTGAGCATGCAATTGAGAAGATACAGAGCACTATTGAGGAGCAGGGTGGTAATCTCTTCAAAATGAAGTTTTATGCTTGCTTGTCTTTGATCTCGTGGCAGCTCTGGTGTTGGGTCAATGATTGCAGTGTATTGATTTGTCTTCAGAGCGAAGCTTCCAAGATGCAGAGTCTAGAACAAAATGATTGAGAAATTGATCCATAGAATTATTAAGGCTTCCATTCTAGACTTATTTAATTTTCATGACATAATGATTTTTTGCATTTTAAAAAATGATTCTAAGGCAGGAATTAAAAAAGACCTTATATAGCTAGGTACTCTCAGACATTTGGATGTACCCAACTGGGTGCCCCCAGATAATTGGGAGCACCCAACTGGGTGCCCCTAGATAATTGGGTGCACCCAACTGGGCCCCCCCAGATAATTGGGAGCACCCAACTGGGCCCCCCCAGATAATTGGGCACACCCAACTGGGCCCCCCAGATAATTGGGTGCACCCAACTGGGCACTCCCAGATAATTGGGTATACTGAGTATACTCAACTAGGCACCTGTAAAAGATTTAGATACAGTCAACTAGTCATATCTAATCTTTTAAGCTAGTAGTCCAGGCCTAATATTTAAGCACAGCTTAAGCCTGATTGCTTTCAAGTCTCTCTTTCATTTCAACTTTGAATCTCTTCCCCTGCATCCTGGGATTTTACACTGTATTGATACTTTGTGTATCTCAGAGCATTAGATGCTTAGTACCTCAAAGTCAAGTTATGATGTTCAGAAGGTCAGCAACATATCAGAAATGATAAGAATGCTCCAGTGGGCTTACACTCTTTCTATGTTTTGATCTCAGTTTCTCTCTTAGTTTATACTCTTTACTCTACTTAGGCATTCAAACTGATCCTAATGTATCAGACCCTTGCACTTGTTTAATTTTAAATAGCTCTACTTAAGTGTCCAGTGCAGCTATATCACTCTAGTTAGAAGTTCTCATAGAGCCTATGACATATAATCTCTCTGATATAGTTAGAATGCTAGAGCTTGATTCCCAATGTTTAATGTTAGAATACCATTAATGATTTCTTAGGTAGTCATTACACTTTTAGCTGACTCATATTTATTTCCATTTCTCTCATACTGCTGTACAATTTCCCTATTTCTCCATTTGTCTTACAGTATATAGAACTGCTCAATACTATCTCTATTATCTTTATTATCTTAGTCCCTCTAATAGCAACAAATATCATTTTGTCCTGTGTGTCTAGCATGCTCAGCATTCTTTCCTGTCTGACCCAGACTACTGTTGACCAAAATTCAATTCATACCAAAGGTCAGTCATGTAGCTAATGAATCATAAACTAAACAATAGCAAGATCACTAAATTGTAGGATTAAAAACAATAAAATACAGCATTTATAAAGCCCCTAGATTTTATGGCAAAAACAAATTGGGTGTGCCCAAAAGTCCCCCAGACAGTCAGTGACAGTGACATATCTGGGCACTCCCAGGGCACTCCCACTGGGGGTGCCCAAAAACTGGGCAGGCCCAGTTGGGAGTGCCCAAATGATCTGGGTGCACCCAACTTTCCCACAGTAAAAAAAATTGGGCACACCCAACCCGCACCCACTGGGAGTGCCCAGCAGATTGGGCACGCCCAGGGTCAATACCTAAATGGTCAATTAGTTGTGTGTATGAATAGTCCTACTTGGTTTGCTCAGAGGGGTAGCCTGAAGTGTCGGCAGACTCCGTGCGGCGAATTAGCTCTTATAACTTATAAGTTCTAAGCAACTCATGATGACTCGGTCGTCTCCCATCGCTCGTTTTCCCATCTTCCTCGAGTCCATCACACTCACCTTAGTATCTGGATCTCAGTTCTTGCTTTCGTGCCATGCTATGGGACAGGTGCCTTCAGACTCTCAAAGAAACAATTATTAATTTTTGACAAAATTCCCAATATCAATGTCTGGTACAGTTATGATTAGCTCTCCCGGGAAACAAGATCGACATGCCGAAAGGGAAAATCAAAAAGAAACCGGAAGGACTGTCCGTATGTAGCTTTCCTCGATATCAAAGAACGAGCCGCCTAAGAGCAACAATTCAGACCCGGTCCCATCCCCAAGCCCAGCCCCAGCCCCAACCCCCGCACCTGCATCTGCACCCTCCTCATCCGCGAAAGCGGTGAGTATCCTCACAGTCTCGTCTTTTTCGAGGTGGAATGACTAAATATGGCTTGTCAGACCGCGCTGCGATAAACATTCAACGGACACACTGCTCGATTGTTGATCTTTGCCTTCTCTTTCTGCATTGGGGCGGTGGTTCCCTCCGATTGTACCTTTCTCCTCTTCCATGCTATTCCGTATCTGTATTTCTGTACTATGGATAAGTGGACGGAATACCGCAAACAACTGAACTAATTGGGTCAAAAGCTGGAGTGAAGTGATTGGAAAGTACGTGAGACACCACAGCGATGAGGCGCATGTTGCACTTATCCAACCGCGCTTAGGCCGGGACCTCTGCACGTTTCAATCGAGGCTCTGTACTTGAGGCGGGCACTCTATGGTCGTTGGCCTTCTCGCTTCCCTCGATAAATATTAATTGCTGCCTCAAGCTTCCCGAATTCCGCTCTCTATGGGTACTCCAATTGCCAGACTCGGATGGTGCACTCCTTGCTCAAGCACTAGTGGTAGTTTATTGGCGTCAATCAAACTCCCACCCTTGGAACTCGAATCTGCGCTTGTAGACACGGATTGAGTTGCCCGGGGTGTGAGGGGGGGAGGGGGGGGGTTCATTATATAGTCTTTGGTGTGCGTTTCAGTGAATTAAAATTGAAGTTCACTCTCGTCATCTCAACGAAAAGAGCGGACAGCGAGTGCTAAGAAGCCCCGCAATCAAATAATATTTCTACAATTCGAAATTCGAAGATACACAACAAACATACATCCAACACCGTGCCATCGACTACTTATAACAGATTCGCCAATTATACTTACAACGTCTCGTCCTTCACAGATCGTATTCACTTTGACCCAGGGCTAGACTCGAGTACGCGATGTGCCTCCCCAGCAAAGTCAAGCAACGTGCGGATATCGCCAGTCTCAGATCCATTCCGCGCAAGCTCGCTCGCAACGCGCGAATATAGCGCAGCGAGCCCGTGATATGCATCTCCAGGCGTTCCTCCTCGCCCTCCTGTCCCATTTACACGTTCCGAGCCTACATCCGGATGACTCGCAGCATTCGAACCCGAGCAGAGCCCCGCATCGACAAACTCAGCGATCTCCTCCATCTCACCAACCCAGCGATATGCCTTGGAGATCATCGGCGGAACGCTCATTCCGATGCGCTTGAGAAGGATTGGCTGACTGAGTGACAGCTCAGAGAGGAGGGCAGAAGCAGTGCGCGGCGATGACGCATGTGCGGCTGGGGACGACCTCGTCAGGAGATATCGAATCCTCGAAAGGGTACAATGAAGAGAAGGACACACCGAGGATCATAGTGGAAAAGAGGCCTACTTATGTCGTTAGCCATGGTATTCTAGCTTCATGACACAGACTGACCTGTTACACCCTTCGTAATTCCCTATACAATCGAACAATTTAGCATAAATCTCATGATAGGTAAACACAATGAGCACGACATACCGCATACGACATCTTCAGAGCGCTTGCATCACCCACCCCACCGCCTTCCACACCATCTTCATCACGCAACGTGCGCACCTTTAGCCCAAGTTCATTGAAGCGCTCGAACGCGTCGAGATGCTCCGCGTCGGCAGCATCGGCGCTCGCATAGATAGTGGGATCGTACCCTTCGCTAGGCGGACCGCCTATGATGCCCGCGTCGAGGAATGCGATTCCAGTTCCCGAGAAAAGCGAAGAGATGCTGCGTGCGGTGGCAGGAGAGACCGCGTTGCAATCAACGAACACGCGCGTTGGGCTTCCCTACGTGAAGCGCCAGGCTGAGAGCGTGTAGCGAGGAAACGACTCGGCAAAAGTGATGCGCCTCGCTCGGGGGGAGGACACTCAAGACCCATTCGGCACGACAGGATAGGTCAGCAAGGGACAGGTCAACCATACCGGCTTTTTGAGCACGTTCAACTGTAGCTGGAGATCTTCCAGCGAGGGTTGTGTACACCGTGCAGCGCCCTACACTGACCAAACGAGCGCCTAGGGCTGCGCCCATCGCACCAGCAGTAACGATAGCGATTGTAGGCGGCATTGCGTCGAGTCCAGTGGTAGATAGAACGAAGAGTGGAAGGGCGAGAACGTGTCGCATCGTGTGAAGCTGCTCAGAAATCGGGAACATATATGCTGCCTCAGCGTCGACAACACGTGTCTCTTTCTTTCCTTTCACAATCTCCCACTCTCTGGCATGCTCTCGACTATTGCTGTCCGGAGCGTCTACTCACCCGTGCAACTTACTCTCGAACATCCGATAGTCTAGTGTGCCGTGGTAATTATACTCGTTGACAAAACGAAGGAAGAACAGCAACAAGTATCCGCAAGGAGCTGAAAGGCGAGGAAGACGCGATGCTGTTTCGGCCTTGCCCTAGAGGCGACTCGCGTTCCTAAGAGCACTTCTGGTCCTCTACGACTAGTGCTGTCTATGCGAACCAGTGTGTCACTTTTTAGTATCTACACCACTGGTCATTTCTTGCTCGCACACGCACGCTCGTACCCATAGAATACCACCGAGTCCTCTGCTGCCCCGAGCCTTGCAAGACTAAAACTGGCCGAGATTAACCTCCAGCAACTGCTTGTGATTTGCGAAAGCATCGTTGGGGTGGCACCATCACTTGAAGACTTTCTGAGTTCGGTCTCACTTCAACAGTGATCATGAGGTCCAGCGTCAGATGGAGAAAGCATACATTTTAGACATGACTTGGATGTGAAGTCTGACTCTGTCTCTGACTCTGACTTCAGTTTAGATGGATCTTTCAACAAGCCCTCGCTGCATGATGGCCAGGAGCTCTGCGCACAATTAGAGAAAGCTGGCCTTGGCAGTATGGAGATGCAGATACAGCTCTCGTCTTGGCAAAGTCGTTGCGCAAGTTTTGCGGTGAGCTCTTCAAGAAGGAAATATGGGTCAGTAAGCAGACGACGTTGTATGCAATGTGGAGCTCACTGAGTAGTGATTAACGCACATCTGGACTCGATGCTCCTGAGTCCAGGTGCCGCTGATGCACTCACAACAGATGTGATCGCTCGAGGCTGCACGACCACTTATCTTGGCTTCGCACTGGTATATTTTGTCTTTCTGCTTCTTGATACGCCAATATGAACCGCGTGGCTCTCCTTTGCTATGATTTCTTGCTCGCCAGACCTATTTTTCGGTATCTCTTAGTATATTGTCACGCTACTGTACTGATTTGCTAATAGAATAAATGTTATTTTTTATAATAATCCCAACACGGAATGTATTCTCATGCATATTATATTGCATAAGTCTCGTAATGCATTACAAAGGTGCTTATCCTAATGTCATTCATCCAATGACGGTTGTACACTTACGCGTTTGGAGTCTTTCTTGTGTGTCTCTTTTGTTCTTTTACGCTTTCCTGATCTTGCTGGGGTGATCAGAATTGATAGCATTTGCTTTTCCAGAAAGGAACTCACCTGCTCCGTTGGCTGAAGAACTAGGGTTGGCTGTGCTTCCAGCTGTAGTTTATGATATGTTGAGCACGGAACACAGTGTGTGTGTGAAATATTGAGCCTACATTGTTCTCCACCAGAAGGATGGATGTTGAGAGCCTCGACCATGTTTTTAGCTGCCTTGTCTTCACTCTTGAACCTTTTTTCTTGCTTTGTCTTGATGAAGACTAAGAGAATGAAGGTATCGGTAAGGATTGTGATGCAAACACTTCAAGCTTCGGCATACTCTTATACTCATTGCCATACTCATAAACAAAAATGCGAAAGTTTCTGCATTCCGTAGTCTTTTTGAACCCTGGATGAGATACTTTGTTTGAATTTTCTTTCCCTAAATGTATGCAGTCAAAACATTTCTTACAACTATCCAATTCATCTAAGTCATATGAAGTAGGGTTCTGGGGGTGCATTGACATGGGCTTTAATGTTCCAAGCTTCTCACAGATCATTTGCACAATTCTATTCTGACCTGGAGTTGTCCCCTGAAAATGTTTACTAATGGAGAAAGAGACTAGAGATAATTTTCAGCACTTATAGCAGATTTTCAGGAAGGAAGAACATGTTCACATATGGGTACATTGATAGATTCCAGAGTCTGTAGGAGTGTTTTCATTTTCCAGTTTGTTGGCAGCAGACCCTACAACAAGAATGAGTGTGACCAATTCTTGGATTATAAACATGTACCATACAGTCTTTAAGGATCTTGATGTAGTTTTGTTCAGCATTGTCAGACATCATGAATGTGTTGACCTGGGCTTCAAGTGTTTCTGATGCTCCAATGGGTGAATGCAAGGGTTTTATAGCCTCTCTGAGTCTCTTCCAGAATAACAAGCAAAGTTTGCACATTGCATCAACATATGAAGCACCCTTCCAATGGGAATCCAATTAGCATTGATATTGAAGTGCAGACTAATGATGCTAGTGATGACCTTAGCTGATTAATTAAGAACACCTGATTTTTGCTTTGTGATGTATTTCAAGCAAGCAACTCATTTCACCTGATATGGTAACAGCAAAGAGTAAAGTAAAACTAATACATGAAGCAAAGCCTGATCACACTCTTCAATGACTGTATAACTCTATTTTAATTCATAGAAGCATTAAAGTAGCACATAGAGATTTGTTATAGGATTAAAGCTCCTTGGAATGACATAGGAGGGAAAAAAAGGAACTTTCTTGTCAGAACTCAAACTTTCACCCCTTCTTCTATTTTCCTTTTTACCATTTCTTTTATTTTAATCGCCCCCTTTCCATTATATTTAACCGTCTTTTCAATCATTTCCCACACTCCCTTGCACCTGACCTTCATTTGTTCCATTCCGCTCCCTTTATGTAATTTTAGACAATTGGGCAACCAGTTCTCACAAGGTGATCGCTGTATATAAGGAAGAGGAATCACATCTGAACACCTGTTCTGCTTTTCCTCTTACCTCCATGATGACCTAGGTGAGACCGCATCCCCCTCCTGTAGTAGAGTACATTGTATTAATCCTCTTACCTCTGTGATGACCTAGCCTGAGTAAGTGTGTCCCGAGTCCCCGCTCGAGTTATAGCATGTCCCAGATGACAGTCAGCCAAGGCCTGCCCAGTCCAAGTTGTCTCCCGGACTCCACTTAACATAAAAGCAGAACCCCACCCAGGCTCATCCCCAGCATATGTTGTCACTGTCGAGTCGCCTTCACTCAGTCTAGAGGAGTGCTCCCCTCGATGGACTTGACATGTAAACCCCCTAAACGACAACCCTCAACCCTGCCCAGACATTTTTGGATGTTTGTGTATTATGTAAACTTTCTAACCGACATCTTCCGACCCTGGCGCTCCACATTAGCCTTTGGTGGAGCACACACTTGACGTGGACGTGGGCAACTAGACGAGTACAAGTGTCAACAACACTATCATTTGTGATCTCGCTCAGCTCCTAACGCCTCGTCATCAACTTCGCTGACGAACCCGTTCAGCATTGGTGTAATCCTGCATCGAACATTCAACTGATCCCTGTTCTCCCACCCTCTTAATCAAGATAGATCTCACAGAGGAACAGCATCAGGCCCTACTGTCGACAAGCCAGTTCGACGAAGAATGACAAGCATACATTGCGACCTCGAGGGAAGGTGTTACCTACGAGCTCTGGTGGAGCAATATCCAAAAGGTATGGTAGTCAACAGAGCCGGACAGCGCGACCAGATTCAGATGGCACCCGGCAACCCCATCATCGCCTGTGGTATCAATGACAACTGTTGGTCTAACTCCAACCCCAGGTCCTTATTGAGAGACCTGTAGAGACCCATCACTACCAACCCCCCCTGAACCTTCAACACCTACACCTGAACCCACAATGTCAACCAGCTTCAGCCAACAACAGTTGGAGCAGATTGCAGCAATTGTTGCAGGCATCTTCACCGTGCAGGTGGCGAATACCCCAACTGGTCAAGGTGCCACCCCGACCCCCAACATCGATGTCGCCCGACCACACGAATTTGCTGGTGGCAATGACTATCTCGACTTCAGATGCGAGATCACTCTCTTCATCTTGGCAAACCCTATGAGGTACCCCTCATCATCGAGCAAGATCTACCTCACCCTCTCCTACCTCAAGGGTGGCAATGCGGCAACGTGGGTGCAAAACTACATTGAGGAATTCACAACAAATGGTGTCGTGAGTTTCACAGACAGCTGGACCAGGTTCCAGGAATGGCTTGACGCCTTGTTCAACGATCCAAACTGGAAGGAGAAGGTGCTGGCGGAATTCCAAACTAAGGTCCAGAAGGACCTTACAGCTGACGAGTTTTTCCAGAAACTTGATGTGGTTATCTCTAGGGCAGGGCTGACAGACGACAGTGTCATCTGTGACCACCTGAAGTGTGTGATGAACATTGAGGTGGTTCGTGGAGTGTTGAGGTCAACACCAGTCCTGACAATGTACGATGACTGGAAGAAGAAGGCCATCGAGATTGACTGGGGTGAACAGCAGATCCGAGCAATCCAACAAGGTCGTGTGTTTCCACTTTCACCATGCCAACAACAACAGCAGGCACTGCCTCCTCACCATCCAATCGCAGCCCCCCATGTTGACAAGCACAATGTGACTGGAATCACTTTTGGAGGCGCTGGCCAGCTGATGGATGTCTCGATGAATGAGGCACAATGATGACAGGCATGCTGGATCTGTGGCCAGCTGGGTCACTTTAAGGACAAGTGCCCACAGGGAAAGACGATCGTGCAGCGCATGCTGCAGATGATGGTGCCAGGCGAGTGTTGACTCCTTGCTGATGAACTAGGTGCAATGAAGGAATCAGCCTTCGAGGAAGTCGTAGACACTCGGAGGTCAATGGTGGAGGACTATGTGGAGGAAGAAGGTGATGACAAAGAGGTCATTGGCTTGCAGGATTTTGTGAGTGGTCAGGCGTAGCCATCAGGGCGACTGACCGAGAAGTACAAGGGACTTCAAATCTGGACTTGATAACATATAGTCAACCGTCTGTACAATACCTAGATACAAATGATGTTGATGACCTTTCTGATTATGAAGCCCCCACCAATGTGAAAGAAGATGAAGAAGATGAGCAACTGTTCATGAGAGGAACTGGCAGACACCAGCTGGACCTTCTCCTGACCATCAATCATGGAGTAGTGGGTGAAGTAAGAGATGTGGATGTGCATGCCCTCGTGGATTCAGGGTGCACAGGGTCGTGTATCGACATAGGGTTTGTTGAACAGTACAGCTTGGAGATGAAATGCTACATCCATCCCCTTGCAGTACTCAATGCCAATGGCATGCACAATGAGGCCAGCTTGATCAAAGAATACATCGACATCAAACTAGTCATCGGACACCATAAAGAAAGGATTGTGCTTGTGGTGACGTCACTTGCATCATCGAACATTTTCCTTGGTTACGATTGGTTATGATGACACAACCTGGAAGTCAACTGGAAGTCAGGTTTGATTGAATTCACCCACTGCCCGACTGAGTGTGCAATAAAGGAGAGTGAGGCGGAAGAGATGAGGAGGGTGTGAGAGGTGCGAATGGACAAGGCGTCCTGGCCTGCATATCTCAATGACTATGCCAGCATCTTCTTGGAGAAGGGATTCGAGAAGCTACCAGAACATCACCCCTGGGACCACATCATCAACCTGAAACCCGACTTCAAACCTAGCGACTGCAAGATCTATCTGCTGACACCAATGGAACAGCAGTCACTGAAGGAGTTCCTCGAGGAGAATTTGAAGTCAGGCCACATATGAAAGTCAATCTCTCCAATGGCATCGCCCTTCTTCTTCATCAAGAAGGCTGACAAGTCCCTTCACCCGATCCAGGATTACCAAAAGCTCAACAAGGGTACAATTAAGAATAAATATCCTCTCCCCCTCATCAATGAACTCATCGACAAGGTCAAGAAGGCAAAGTTCATCACCAAACTTGACCTTCACTGGGGATACTACAACATCTGGATCTGTGAGGGCAATGAATGGAAGGCAGCATTCCACATGAACATGGGCCTTTTTGAACCAACGGTGATGTTTTTCGGTCTCTGCAACGTGCCGGCAACATTCCAGGCTTTCGTCAACCACATCTTCAAGGACCTGATCTATGCAAACCTGATCATCGTCTACCTCAACGACATCCTGATCCTCTCAGAAACCATCGAGGAGCACATCAAGATGTCGAGGTGCATGCTTCAGATCCTTCGAGAAAACGGCCTTTGTCTAAAACCAGAGAAATGCGAGTTTCACATCAAGGTCGTTAAATACCTTGGCCACATCATTAGCAATGGTGAGCTTAAGGCGGACCTGGCAAAGATGGAAGCGATCACTAGCTGGCCCGCCCCACGCAACCTGAAGGAACTTCAAAAGTTCCTCGGCATGGGGAACTGGCTAAGGTGGTTTATCAAGGACTACAGCAAGGTGGTCCAACCATTAACATTGCTGATGGGAAAGAAGGGCTGGGTATGGGAGACCAAACAGCAGGAAGCATTTGAGGAGCTGAAGCATCATCTCAGCTCACCTCCAGTCCTGGCGATCGCCAATGACAAGGGCCCTTTCCACATAGAGGCAGACTTGTCAAACTTTGCACTTGGAGGTATGTTGTTGCAGAAGCAGGAAGGCAAGTGGAGGGTAATTGCATACTGGTCTGAAGTGCTCCTGCCAGTGGAACAAAACTACAAGATCTACGACAAAGAGATGCTCGCGATCATTTTGGCACTCAAGGAATGGCGACAATACCTCCTTGGTGCCTGTCACAAGATCAAGATCTGGTCTGACCACGCCAACCTCACATACTTCAGGTCGGCGCAGAAGCTGAGCTATCGTCAAGCTCACTGGAGGACAGAACTCAAAGAATTCAACTTCCACCTTGAGCACAAGCCGGGGAAGACAATAGGCAAGGCAGACCTGCTGTCACACAAGGCAGGCTACAATGAGGGCAAGGCTGACAACAACAGTGTCATGTTCATCAAGGAGTAGTGGTTGAATTGTGGGATGGTGAAGACATCGTGTGATGAGGTGGTGGAATGAGTGGGTGAAGCGCAGAGGGCGCAGGACGAGTTGGAGAGGCCGACAGGTATGATGGAAGTCGATGGATTGTGGTGGATGAAGGGCAAGGTATGATGGAAGTCGACGGATTGTGGTGGATGAAGGGCAAGGTATACATGCCATCGACGGTGAAAGAGGCTGTATTGCGGGAGTGCCATGACTTGGTCCTGGCAGGACATCCGGGAGCATCAAAGACGGTGGAGCTAGTCCATCAGGACTTCTGGTGGGCATCAATGTTCTCTGACATTTGAGTGTATGTTCAAGGATGTGATCGCTGTCAGTGAACAAAATCTCTGAGGACATCAAGGTCAAGGCCACTCCATCTGAATGCGGTTCCTGAAGGACCTTGAGAAATCATCATGGTCGATCTCATTGGAGAGCTCCCAGACTTGAAGGGACATAACACAATCTGTGTCTTTGTGGACAGGTTCTCGAAGCAGATGCATGCAATCCCAACGATGACAAAACTGTCAGCAGAAGGCATGGCTCAATTGTACTGAGACCATGTCTTCTGCCTGCATGGTCTACCAAAGAAGATCATCCATGACCGAGGCACACAATTTGATGCATTGATGATGAAGGAGCTGTACAAACTCCTGCACATCAAGGGCAACCTGTCAATGGCATACCACCTGCAGACAGACAGTCAAACAGAACGAGTTAACCAAGAGCTCAAACAGTACCTTCAGCTCTTCATTAACCATCAGCAATCAGACTGGAAAGACTGGCTCCCCCTCACAGAGTTCGCATACAACAACCACGAACACTCAGCGACAAAGATGTTCCCTTCTACATGAATACAGGACATCATCCTCTAAGCTTTGACAAAATGTGAACCTCATCTGCTAACATGTCAGTGGAAGAATTTGCAAAGCACATCGAGGAGACTCATCGTGTTGCGAAGGACAATCTGGTCAAGGCAGTGGAGGACATGAAGCGCTACTATGACCAGATGGCAGGGGCTTTGGTAGAATACAAGGCTGGAGACAAGGTCTTCCTTGATAGACGAAACATCAGCACAGATTCGCCAATGAAGAAGCTCGCCAACAAGTGGTATGGCCCCTTTGACATCATTGACAAGGTAGGAGCGAGTGCATACAAGCTCAAGCTCCCAAAGCAATGGAAAAAGGTCCACCCTATCTTCAACAAGGCCTTGCTAAAACCTGCCATTGAACTGTTCTTCGAAAGCCAGAAACAGTCGCTACCGCCACCACCGGACATCGTCATCAATGAGGAGGAGTATAAGGTCGAAGAGGTTATCGACTCGTGTCTGCACCGAGGAAAATTACAGTACCTCATCAAGTGGGTCGGGTACAATGAACCGACTTGGCAGCCTGAGATGGACTTCAGTGAGAATGCAAAGGAGGCGATCACTGAGTTCTATCAAAAACATCCTGGCGCTCCTCAAAAACTTGACATTCCTCGCCAATGACTCCATCCACTCTTTGTCAACACCAAGCCAGATGACCGCAATCTTGGTTGGTCGGGACACCCAACCTTGAGGGGGGGGTAATGTCAGAACTCGAACTTTCACCCCTTCTTCTATTTTCCTTTTTACCATTTCTTTTATTTTAATCGCCCCCTTTCCATTATATTTAACCATCTTTTCAATCATTTCCCACACTCCCTTGCACCTGACCTTCATTCGTTCCATTACGCTCTCTTTATGTAATTTTAGACAATTGGGCAACTGGTTCTCACAAGGTGATTGCTGTATATAAGGAAGAGGAATCACATCTGAACACCTGTTCTACTTTTCCTCTTACCTCCACGATGACCTAGGTGAGACCACGTCCCCCTCCTGTAGTAGAGTACATTGTATTAATCCTCTTACCTCTGCGACAACCTAGCCTGAGTAAGCATGTCCTGAGTCCCTGCTCAAGTTATAGCATGTCCCAGATGACAGTCAGCCAAGGCCTGCCCAGTCCAAGTTGTCTCCTGGACTCCCACCTAACATTTTTGAGGTGAAAGGAGGAACCAAAGTTCTTAGGATAAAAACAAAAACATTGGAAGGCACCTAGGTAGTGCTGACACTTGCCCACAAGACAGACAGGACAAAACAATCTTTGTTGCTGTCAGAGAGACTGAGGCAACAAAGGCATTAGAAAGGGCTCAAATAGAAAGGATTAGATAATGTCAGAACTCGAACTTTTACCTTTTCTTTATTTCCCCTTTTCCTTTTCCTTTTCCTTTTCCTTTTCCTTTTCTTTTAATCACTTCCCACACCCCCTTCATATAACCTTCATTTGTTCCATTCCCACTCATTATGTAATGTTAGGTAATATAGTCTCACGGTCGTTGCTATATAAGGTCTCAGGAATCACATGAACTCCTTGTTCTGCTTTTCCTCTTACCTCCGCGACGACCTAGGTGAGACTCGTCCCCCTTGTATTAGTCTAGTCGTGTATTAATCCTCTTACCTCCGTGACGACCTAGTCTGAGTAAGCGTGTCCCGAGTCTACGCTCGAGTATAGCACATCCCAGACGACAGTCAGCCGAGGCCTGCCCAGTCCGAGTCGTCTCCCGGACTCCCGCCTAACATAAAAGCAGAACCCCACCCAGGCTCATCTTCAGCGTACGTCGTCGCTGTCGACTCGCCTTCACTCGGTCTAGAGGAGCACTCCCCTCGACAGACTTGACATGTAGAACCCCTAAACGACAAACCCTCAACCCTGCCCGGACGTTTTTGGACGTTTGTGTATTATGTAAAAACTACACCCGAACTTTCCCGACCCTGGCTCTCCGCCTCTCCCTCTGGTGGAGGAACCATCTGACCTGGACGTGGGTAACACACCGTGTACAGTCCTCAACGTCGTTGTCGATTGTGCTCTCGGCCGCCCCCTTCCGATTGGTCATCAAACTCGCCGACAAACCTGTCCTTCGCCAGCGTAACATTCATCCAGACAACCAGCCCCTCCCCGTTCCCCCTCCGGTCTAGTCAACATAGATCTTACCGAGGAACAGCAGCGGGCTCTCCCTCATTCGTCACGCTACGACACCGAACGACAGTCGTATGTAGCCAACGATAGAAGCCACGTCACCCATAACCTTTGGTGGAGTGACATTAGACGCGCCTGGTACTCAACTGAACCATCAGGCGAAAGAACTCGGTGGGCGCCTCGAACCCCTCGCGCCCCATCATCCCCTGCCGTTTCGACATCGTCGGTCGTCCTTCCCAGTGAACCAGGAGGATACTGAACGCCTCGCAGAGACTCGTCGCCGCCGACGCCCCCTGAACGCCTAACGCACACACCCGTACCAGCGATGTCGGAGGGCTTTACCCAAAGGCAGCAACAGGAAATCGCGGCGATCGTAGCGGCCGCCTTCACCCGCGCGGCAACGAATGCCCCTGCGACCCAAGCCCCAGCTCCCTCAATTGACGTCGCCCGGCCACACGATTTCGCTGGCGGCAATGACTACCTAGACTTCAAGTGCGAAGTTCTTCTCTTTGTCTCGGTGAACCCCGCGAAGTACCCCTCGTTGTCGAGCAAGATCTATGTCGCCCTCTCTTACCTCAAGGGTGGCAATGCGTCGACATGGGCGCAAAACTATGTCCAGGAATTCACGACGAGTGGCGTTGTGAGCTTCACGGATGACTGGACCAAGTTTCAGGAACGACTGGATGCCTCCTTCGATGACCCGAACAGGAAGGAGAAGGCGTTGAAGAAGTTCTGAGACAAGGTCCAGAAGGATCTCTCTGCCGACGAGTTCTTCCAAGATCTCGACGTAATTATCAAGGCAGCAGAGTTGAAGGACGACAGCGTCATCTGCGACTGCCTGAAGCGTGCGATGAATATTGAGGTGGTCCGCAGTGTGTTGAGGTCGACGCCCGTACCAACGACGTACGAGGCGTGGAAGAAGAAGGCTGTCGAGATCGATCGGGGTGAACAGCAAATTCGCGCGATACAACGAGGCAGGACATTGCCATTCACGCCTCGCCCGATGCCCCAACAAGCGCCTCCTGCGCGCCGACAGATTGTGGCCCCACACGTCGACAAACGCGACGCGACTGGCGTCACATTCGGAGGCGCTGGTCAGCTGATGGACGTCTCGATGAATGAGGCGCAACGACGACGCGCGTGCTGGATCTGCGGTGGGCTGGGCCACTTTAAGGACAAGTGCCCACAAGCGAAACCGATCATCCAGCACATGCTGGAACTGATGGCACCAGGCGAATGTTGTGTCCTCGCCGACGAGCTCGGAGCGATGAAGGAGTCGGCCTTCGAGGAAGTCGTAGACACTCGGAGGTTGACTGTAGAGGACTATGTGGAAGAGGAAGGCAATGACGAAGAGGTCGTCGACTCGCAGGGTTTTGCGAGTGGTCAGGCGTAGCCATCGGGGCGACTGACCGAAAAGAACAAGGGACTTCAAATCCGGACTCATTAAAATATAACCAACCGTCTGTACAATACGTAGATGCAAACAACGTCGATGGTTTTCCCGAGTACGAAGCCCCCACCGATGTGAAAGGAAGTGAAGAGTACGAGCAGCTGTTCATGAGAGGGACTGGCGGACGCCAACTGGACCTTCTCCTGAACATCGGGCACAGCGTGGAAGGTGAAGTGAGGGAGGTGGACGCACACGCGCTCGTAGATTCGGGATGTACGGGATCGTGCATTGACGTGAGATTCGTCGAACGGTACGGGCTAGAGACGAAGCGTTATATCCGACCCCTTGCGGTACTCAATGCCGACGGCACACACAATGAAGCCGGGTTGATCGAGGAGTACGTTGACATTGAACTTACAATCGGTCACCATAAGGAATGGATCATCCTGGCGGTAACCTCACTGGCGTCATCTAACATCTTCCTGGGATATGACTGGCTTCGACGACACAACCCAGAGGTCGACTGGAAGACGGGTATGCTCGACTTTACTCGCTGCCCGAGTGAATGTGCGATCGAAAAGGAGCCAGTGGAGGACCTGGGTGAAGTAAAGGAGGCGGTGGAGCAGATGAGGAGGGTGAGTGGGATGCGAATGGACAAGGCGTCCTGGCCCGCATACCTCGACGATTACGCCGACGTCTTCTCAGAGAAGGGATTCGAGAAACTGCCGGAACACCGCCCATGGGACCATGTCATCGACTTGAAACCCGACTTCAAACCTAGCGACTGCAAGATCTATCCACTGACACCAACGGAGCAGGAGTCGCTGAAGGATTTCCTCGAGGAGAACTTGAAGTCTGGTCGTATATGCAGGTCAATATCCCCGATGGCCTCGCCTTTCTTTTTTATCAAGAAAGCTGACAAGTCCCTACGCCCGATCCAGGACTACCGAAAGCTTAATGACGGTACAGTCAAGAACAAGTATCCCCTCCCCCTCATCGACGAACTCATCAACAAAGTCAAGAAAGCGAAATACATCACTAAGCTTGACCTTCGCTGGGGGTACTACAACATCCGGATCCGTGAAGGCGATGAATGGAAGGCAGCGTTCCACACAAACATGGGTCTCTTCAAACCGACAGTAATGTTCTTCGGTCTCTGCAACGCCCCGGCGACGTTCCAGGCTTTTGTCAATCACATCTTCAAGGACCTGATTTACGCTAACCTGATCATCGTATACCTCGACGACATATTGATCCTCTTGGAAACCATTGAGGAACATATAGACACATCGAGGCGCGTCCTCCAGATCCTTCGAGAGAATGGCCTATACCTGAAACCGGAGAAGTGTGAGTTCGATGCCAAGGTCGTCAAATACCTCGGTCACATCATCGGCAACGGTGAGATCAGGGCTGACCCGACGAAGATGGAGGCGATTGCGAACTGGCCTATCCCACGAAACCTCAAGGAGCTACAACAGTTCCTCGGTATGGGAAACTGGCTGAGACGGTTTATTAAGGACTACAGCAAGGTGGTCCGACCGTTAACGTCATTAACAGGCAAGAAGGACTGGGTATGGGAGACCGAACAGCAGGAAGTGTTCGAGGAGCTGAGACGACGTCTCTGCTCACCTCCAGTCCTTGCGATCGCCAATGATGAGGGCCCTTTCCGCATAGAAGCGGACTCATCGAACTACGCGCTTGGAGGTGTGCTGTTGCAGAAGCAAGAAGGGAAGTGGAGGGTGATCGCCTACCGATCGGAAGCACTCCTGCCGGCGGAACGAAACTACGAAATCTATGACAAGGAGATGCTTGCCATCGTTTCGGCGCTCAAGGAGTGGCGACAATACCTCCTTGGTGCTCGACACAAGATCGAGATCTGGTCCGACCATGCCAACCTGACCTACTTCAAGTCAGCACAGAAGCTGAGCTACCGACAAGCTCGCTGGCGAACCGAACTCGAAGAATTCAACTTCCACCTCGAACACAAACCGGGGAAGACGATGGGCAAGGCCGACCTGCTGTCGCGCAAAACGGGTTATGATCAGGGTAAGGGTGACAACGATGATGTTGTATTCATCAAGGAGAAATGGCTGAACCGTGGAGTGGTGAGGACGTCGCGTGATGAAGTGTTGGAACGAGTGGGTGAAGCGCAGAGAGTGCAGGACGAGTCGGAGAGGCCGACGAACATGGTGAAAGTCGATGGGTTGTGGTGGATGAAAGGCAAGGTGTACGTACCGTCGACGATGAAGGAAACGGTATTGCGGGAGTGCCACGACTCGACCCTGGCAGGACATCCTGGATCGTCGAAGACGGTCGAACTGGTACGTTGAGACTTCTGGTGGGCGTCGATGTTCTCCGATGTCCGAACATACGTCCGAGGATGCGACCGTTGTCAACGGATGAAAGCCTTAAGAACGTCGAGGTTGAGACCACTTCATCCAAACGCGATCCCTGAAGGTCCCTGGGAGATCGTCACGGTCGACCTAATCGGAGAGCTCCCGGACTCTAAGGGACACAATGCGATCTGTGTCTTCGTGGACAGATTCTCGAAACAGATGCATGCAATCCCGACGACGACAAAACTGTCAGCGGAAGGCATGGCTCAGTTGTACCGCAACCACGTCTTCCGCCTCCATGGCTTACCGAAGAAGATCATCCACGACCGAGGCACACAGTTCGATGCATCGATGATGAAGGAGCTATACAAACTCCTACACATCGAAGGCAACCTGTCAATGGCGTACCACCCACAAACGGACGGTCAAACGGAACACGTCAACCAAGAGCTCAAACAGTACCTCCGGCTCTTTGTCGATCATCGGCAATTGGATTGGAGGGACTGGCTCCCCCTCGCAGAGTTCGCCTACAACAACCGCGAACATTCAGCGACAAAGATGTCACCCTTCTATGCAAACACCGGACGTCACCCTATGAGCTTCGACACCGTATGAACTTCCTCTGCCAATATGTCGGCGGAAGAATTCGCGAAGCACATCAAGGAGACTCATCGCGTGGCGAAGGACAACCTAGTTAAGGCGGCTGAGGACATGAAACATTATCATGACCGGACGGCAGGAGTATCAGTGGAGTACAAGGCAGGAGACAAGGTTTTCCTCGATGGGCGAAACATCAGTACAGATTCGCCCACGAAGAAACTTGCCGACAAATGGTATGGTCCCTTTGACATCATTGACAAGATTGGAGCGAGCATGTACAAGCTCAAACTCCCAAAGCGATGGAAGAAGGTCCACCCCGTCTTCAACGAGGCACTACTCAAACCTGCCATCGAACCGACCTTCGAAGGCCAGAAACAGCCGCCACCGCCTCCACCGGAAATCGTCGACGACGAGGAAGAGTACGAGGTCGAGGAGGTCATTGACTCATGGCTGCACCGAGGTAAACTACAATACCTCGTCAAGTGGGTCGGATACAACGAACCGACCTGGCAACCAGAGAAGGACTTTGGCGAGAACGCAAAGGAGGCGATCGCTGAGTTTTACCTCAAACACCCCGGTGCTCCTCGCAAACTCGACATCCCTCACTCACGACTCCGCCCGCTTTTCGTTGACACCGAGCCAGACGACCGCGATCTTGGTTGGTCGGGACGCCCAACCTTGAAGGGGGGGTAATGTCAGAACTCGAACTTTTACCTTTTCTTTATTTCCCCTTTTCCTTTTCCTTTTCCTTTTCCTTTTCCTTTTCCTTTTCTTTTAATCACTTCCCACACCCCCTTCATATAACCTTCATTCGTTCCATTCCCACTCATTATGTAATGTTAGGTAATATAGTCTCACAGTCGTTGCTATATAAGGTCTCAGGAATCGCATGAACTCCTTGTTCTGCTTTTCCTCTTACCTCTGCGACGACCTAGGTGAGACTCGTCCCCCTTGTATTAGTCTAGTTGTGTATTAATCCTCTTACCTCCGCGACGACCTAGTCTGAGTAAGCGTGTCCCGAGTCTACACTCGAGTATAGCACGTCCCAGACGACAGTCAGCCGAGGCCTGCCCAGTCCAAGTCGTCTCCCAGACTCCCGCCTAACAGATAATAGGAACTGTACAGTACCAGTCCAAAAGGAATCCATTGAGAATTACTCTCAGAATATGTAAATCCTCGCCTATGCATGCTGAAGGATCACTCAACTTGGTGTGAGTGTGTATGAGCTTTGGCCAGGTTGGGGAGTGAAGGGAATATGAAAAGAATATGAATAGAGTATAACATGCCCTGCTCTGAAGGTCCAGAGGCTACACTGCTACTGAGTTTTGGGTGAGGACTCGGTGCAGTCACAGTCCAGCTGTATGATGGCCATCTGGAGTTTGTGTGTCTCAGAATATCAGCAGCTTGGTACCTCAGAGTCATGACATAGTGTCCAGACAGTTGGTGTCATGTCAGACATGGTAAGAACACTCTGGCAGGCTTACAAACATGATGTATATGGCATCAGATCCATCAATTATCAGATATCTCTGATATGATATTGGATGATATCCAATAGAACAAAAATTCATTATGAACAAGAATCAAACCCTCAACCAATCAAGACAAATACCTCACACCACTAGGTCATTGCACCAACACTTTTATTACCATTTTACCTATGTTTATAGCTTAGTTTTATACTATAAATATATTGAAATGTAGAATTAGAGACAAACTGTATCTGATGTTCTCCTGCCACAATAACCCCTCCCATCTACATATAAATATCTGGAGATCAGCCAAACAGCCATATATGGCTTGACTAGCTTGTAGCTCATCTGAGCTATAGTAGGCCCAAAAAGTATTGTATCACCTGTGATACACCTGTGATTTGCTATAGACACTATGTTTCACTTTGATGCAAAGAAATATCATTAGCTTAGTCTAAGCCCTACAAGGAGAAATGAGGTCATTAGGAGGCTAAAAACTGCAAAATTGAGCAACTTTGTACACCAATATATTGGCAACCACTTGTTAGTTTACCTGGATTTAGATTGTGTCCTACAGGAATTATGCAAACCTATTAATGGCATCATTGGCTTCAAGGAGAAACTTTTATCCAGCAATTTGAAAAATAGCCTTTCTTGTATTTGAGCTCTACTGACTCTATTTTTCTCCTTGTTAGGGCTTAGACTAAGCTAATGATATTTCTTTGCATCAAACCGAAACATCGTGTCTATAGCAAACTACAGGTGTACCACGAGTGATACTATGCTTTCTGGGCCTACTACATCTTCTGCAGCAAAAATCGACGACAGAGACAACACCGGTCGCATACAGCTGGCAACTCTCACCATTGGTGCACAGCTGGACAACTTGCTCGGACTGCAGAGAATGTACTTCTCCATCGATAGGAAGAAACCTAGACTCACAATAACCTCAGGCATGTCTGCTTCGGCTCGACTGGTGGTACATTTGATGGTTCGGTGAGCACGATTTCCTTCCTGTGATCAAGTGGGTACTTACTTACGCGACCGATTTAGACACCAACTTGGTTGCCGTCATTAAGGTCCACACTTCCTCGGGCGCTTTCACCCCAACTATAAAGCCACCAAGCCGCTTGGGCTTTACGAACATAACGTACACATCCAATACTGCAAATTAATCGACATTATTGCACGTTCCGAGATCGCATCCGGATGACTTGCAGATTTGAACCCGAGCATAGCCCTGCATTGACAAACAGCGATCTCCTCCATCTCACCGACCCAGCGGTATGCGGTGGAGATCATTGGTGGGACGCTCATTCTGATACGCTTGAGAAGGACTGGCTGGCTGAACGACAGCTCAGAGAGGAGGACAGAAGCAGTGCATGGCAAGGACGCATGCGGCTGGGGGCTGGGACGACATCGTCAGGAGATATCGGATCCTTGAAAGTGTATAAGGAAGAGAACTTGAAGGGCACACCGAGGATCATAGAGGAAAAAAGGCCTACGCATTGTCGTTAGCTGTGGTATTCTAGCTTGATGACACAGCCTGACCTGTTACACCCTTCGTGATTCCCTATACAATCGAACAAATTAGTATGGATCGAATGACAGGCAAACAGAATGAGCACGACGTACCACATATGACATCTTCAGCACCCTCACATCACCCTCCCTGCCGCCTTCCACACCATCTTCATTGCGCAACGTGCGCACCTTGAGTCCAAGCTCATTGAAGTGCTCGAACGCGTCGGCAGCGTCGGCGCTCGCATAGATAGTGGGATTGCACTCCTCCCTCGGTGGACTGCCTATGATGCCCGCATCGAGGAATGCGATTCCAGTTCCCGAGAAAAGAGAAGAGATGCTGCGTGTGGTGGCAGGAGAGACCGCATTGCAGTCGACAAACACACGGGTTGACCTTCCCGTGGTTGAGGTGCCGGGCTGAGAGCATGCAGCCAGCGAGGAAGGACTCGGCAAAGTGATGCACCTCACTTGGAGGGAGGACACTCAAGACCCATTTGGCACGACAGGTCAGGTCAGCAATGGACAGGTCAACCATACCAGTGTTTTGAGCACATTCGACTGTCGCTGGAGATCTTCCAGTGAGGGTTGTGTACACCGTGCAGCGGCCTACACTGACTAGATGCCCAAGAGCCGCCCATCGCACCAGCAGCAACGATAGCGACTGTAGGCGTCATTGCGTCAAGTGTAGTGGTGGATAGAGACGAAGAGTGGAATGGCGAGAATGTGTCGCATCGTGTGAAGCTGCTCGAGTCGCGTCAGAATCACGAACATATGCGTCGACAACATGTGTCCCCTTTCTTTCCTTTCACAGTCTCCACGACTGTTGCCGTGCGCAGCCCAAAGCATTCGAACCAGTTTATTCTCCGATGGACTTGCATGGCCTGATCGCTGAATCATGGATCACAGCACACTTTGCAGGTGCGCATCACAGCTCTCTATGGATACATCCGTGCTTTAGTCTTCCAATCTGTCTCTGTCTCATCGTCAAGTGTGGCCAAGCCCAAGGTGCGGCTAATAGAGAGCGGCGCATAGACTCTCATGCTGCTGATGGCTGTTCCTCGCCTGACTTGAGTTTTGACACACGTCCTGGAAAGTTTCCTATTTTGACCGACGTGTCTCTTCTTTTCTTTCTGCTTTTCTGCTTCGTGCTCAAAAACATAATACGCCCCGTGATTTCTGATTTAGGCCCCGTGACAGATCTGCGTGCCCCATGACAGATCTGCGCGCCCCGTCACGGATCCGCGCGCCCCGTGACAGATCCGTGCGCCCCGTGACATATGATTTAGGCCCCGTGCACTTTGTTACTGGCCCTGCTCCTAACCTTTGAGCTAATAACTCAAGAACGGCTGGGTGCATCGCAGTGATATGGGTACCAATCGAAAGCTATTGATGAGTAGAGTACGGGAAAATTAAGGGTACATAGAAATTCATCCTAATTAGGAAGTTATGAGTAGAACACTCCTGAGCAACACCGCCCAGGCCAGCAACTTGTAATGAGACAACCACAGCATGTACAGCAATATTAAGACATGTTCTGGAGAGGTGGTGATGCTAGTAATGAGGGAAAAATAATGAATTGTTACCACATACAGTGATTTGCCCACAAGAGAGTGCCGAAGGAATGGCAGGCTTGTGCAGCTGCCGCCTGGCCGCCTAGATCTAATTTTGACTCCTGAGGCGACACAGACATGTAAATTAGATAGATGAGAGTCATATAATACCACATGTATGTATTTTTAATTCTGCCAAAATTAATAGTTATAATACTATAATACTAACAATGCAGGGGCAGGACATTGTGAGATCACGTGATGTAAAGACCCGCGCGCGTCGATGTCATGACCTGCATGTGCAGGTCATGACATCGATGCGCGAGGGAAAAGTGTCGATCATATACATGGGATGCAATTCCCGTGCACAGAGCGTCGATCATAAAGTGCTTCCAGTAAAGAAATTACATTATATTATGTGCAATGTCCATGTAATGCAATGTGAACTAGATATACATGTATTGATATATACCGAGTGAGGAAGAGAATGGAAAATTAAAAGAAAAGGAAAACAACAGTAAGAAAATTATGAGAGTAATGAGACAGCATGTCCAGCAGTTGGTCGAGCAAGGGGATCCCTCACACGGCACTGGCTTGATAAATCCAGAAAACAGGTAGAAAGTTCACCTACAACAAT
>NBAY01000143.1:0-55045 GCA_002794775.1 Porodaedalea pini | reverse complement strand
ATAAAAAATGAATTTAGCAACTTGGATGACGCAAAAACGTCAACTTTTGGTTGAGATATGAAAATGTTTGTGTTTTGAGGCTCTTGTGGCACGAAAATCAGTGAAATCACGTGTGACAATACTTCTGAAAAGGGCAGTAAGTAGCTCTTCTAATTTATCTGCTTTTTTCTTCATTCTACTGTCAATGGGTACTTGAGAGTCAATCCTCCTGAGTTTGTCCAACTGATCCTTGAGCTGTGGCACAGTCATTTTATCATGAGTGAGCTCATGATTGTGTTCAATGTCCACTCTGTCCAAATGTTTGCTTCATTCTGCTTTCTTCTGAGCCCTAGCTTTATCTTTGCATTGTTTGTGGCCAATTCCTCCAATGTGCTCATTGTAAATCTCATGACAGTGCTTCCTATCCAGTCCTATTGTGACCCTCTCCCATGCTTCCTTCCAAAGGAATGCTTCATGTTCTTCCCCAGTAAGATTCACATCTATGAAGTCCTGGGTATCATTTCACTGAAACTTAAAGATTGCATTGAATAACTTAAGTGTTCCAATTGGATTCTTTCAGGTGAACAGCCTGTATGCCCCAAGGGCTCCTATTTTTATAAGTACCTATAGTAAGCACCTTACTATAGACTGGCAGTTGACTGACACTGACTGGCACTGACTGGCACTGACTGGCAGTCAACTGGCATTGACTGGCATCAACCAGCAGTTGATTGGCACTGACTGGCACTAACTGGCACCAACTGACACTGACTGACATTGACTGGCAGTTAACTGGTACTGACTGGTACTGACTAGCATTGACTAGCAGTCAACTAGCACTGACTAGCATCAACTGACAGTCAACTCTCACTGACTGGCAGTTGACTGGCATCAATTAACACTGACTGACACTGACTGACATTGACTGACATTGGCTGGCAGTTGACTAGCATTAACTGGCAATTACAGCTGTTTTCATAAGTCCTGCGACACATGCATTTCACATGAAATGAGCCGTGTCTGAGCCAAAACATCAAAAAATAGAATAAATGTCT
Organism: Porodaedalea pini; assembly: GCA_002794775.1. Taxonomy (NCBI): domain Eukaryota; kingdom Fungi; phylum Basidiomycota; class Agaricomycetes; order Hymenochaetales; family Hymenochaetaceae; genus Porodaedalea; species Porodaedalea pini. Next base: position 54,011 of record NBAY01000143.1, on the reverse strand, counting down.
ATTTTCTCTGTAAATTCTGTGTAGTACCTGCTCATAAAGTACTCAAAAAATAGGCATGGTTCTCAGGAGCAGAAATATGTAAAATAGGGAGCAATACATTGACTGTGTAGGTGGGTGGAGATCAAACAAGTGTGGCTGTTAGGACCTTATTTTTATTCTCCCTTTTACCATTTTCCTTTTATTTCATTCACTCCTTTTCATCACCTTTAATCATATTTCCAATCCGCTCCCATGTCCACATGACTCATGATGATCATGACATAAACAATACAGCATTAGATAATATCATCTCATGGTCATGTGCTTATAAGGTCAAGGAACTCACACAAACTCCTTGTTCTGCTTTTCCTCTTACCTCTGTGATGACCTAGGTGAGACGTGTTTCCCCTGTACTTAGTATAAGTTGTATTAATCCTCTTACCTCCATGACAACCTAGGCCTGAGTAAGACACGTCCCGAGTTCCCACTCGAGTTGCAGCACGTTCCCAGCACTGATGTTAGCCAAGGCCACCTTGCTTGAGACCAACCCAAGCTCCACCTAATATAAAAGCAGAACCGCCGAAAGGCTCATCCCCAGTGTACATTGTCACTGTCGACTCACCTTCACTCAGCCTAGAGGAGTGCTCCCCTTGATGGGCTTGACATGTAAACTCCCTAAACAACAAACCCTCAACCCTGTCTAGATGTTCTTGGACATTTGTGTATTACATAAATTTCCCAACCAACTTTTCCTGATCCTGGCTCTCCACCTCAGCCTCTGGTGGAGGACACACTTGACGTGGATGTGGGTAACTAGATGAGTCCAGATGTCATCAACATTATCATTTGTCATTTTGTTTTCATCCTTCCATCTTGTGATCAACTTGTTAGAGTACGACCACGTACTCAACAATCACTTAACCATCACACCTACATACGATGTGGGCAGAGGTCGAGCGACGTGGGAGAACGGAGGCAGGTGCCGTTCAGGCGACTGCCGCGCCCACAGACGCAAGAGCGAAGAGGGGAGGAGTCAAACGCACGAGCGTCGCAGGCGACGTTGTCAAGAGCAAGCAGTAGTGGATTCCAAGAATACTGAGGTAAGGGACAATACAGGTGAACGAGCTACCTATATACTCAGGACTTGTGTGACCTAACTACTATAACGGGGATGGCGTTCCTGGGAAATGGAATACAATGGAACGTCGCAGAATGTGATGAGTAAGGAGTGGATGACATCACCTGCAACCATGTGCAAGGGTCACATGATTGATAAGTCAGGTGATGTCAACAAACGAACAACGAAGGGAAGAGTCCGGTGGGGAAGGGGGAAAGGGATGTCGATGGGGATGATGACGATGAAGGAAAGGGAGAAATGGATGTACACACTTGAGATCCTAACACAACTTCACTGACAAACCCACTCACCATTGGCATAACCCTGGCTCAAATGAGCAACCAATCCCCATTCCCCCTCCTACTTAGCCAAGATAGATCTCTCAGTGGAACAGAGATGGGCCCTTCCCTCATCAGCACACTGGGACCCAGACCGACCTGGTTACATCACCACAAACGTTGAAGGCATTACATACGACATCTGGTACAGCGATATCAGGAAGGCCCAGTACATGACCACAGAGGATGGAACTAGATTCAGGTGGGCACCGGCTGTCTCCTCGTCACTCGTGGTATCTACCTTGTCCGTCACTCTCCCTCAGAGCCCAGGAGGTTACCAAACACCCTGCCAAGACTCTTCCTCTCCAACACCTACTCTGATGTCGATGGGTTTCACACAACAACAGCAGCGGGAACTGGCGATGTTGATTGTCACTGCATCCACCCATACTGCAGCGCAGGCTCCCGCCCCACCTGCTTCTACCATTGAAGTCGCCCGGCCATATGAATTCACCAGCAGCCACAACTACCTTGACTTCAAACGTGAAGTCACTCTCTTTGTTTTGGCAAACCCAAGTAAGTTTCTGATATCAAGGAGCAAGATCTTTCTTGCCCTCTCGTACCTCAAGGGTGGAAATGCATCAGCGTGGGCTCAGAACTATGTTGAGGAATTCATGACCACAGACATTGTAAACCTGATGGAGACTTGGGAGAAATTCCAAGAGCATCTAGATGTGTTGTTCAATAACCTGAATCAAAAGGAAAAGGCATTGGCAAAGTTCCAGAGCATGACACAGAAGGGGCTCACAGCCAACGAGTTTTTCCAACAGTTTGGTGTTCAACTTATGAGGGCTAGCCTAACAGGAGCAGGCAATGATGACATCATCTGCAATCACCTGAAGCAAGCCCTGAACATCAAAGTGGTCCATGGCTTCTTGTGGTCAACACCAGTTCCAACAACGTATGCAGCCTGGAAAACAAAGGCCATCGAGATCGATCACATTGAACAGCAGGTACATGTGCTTCAACAGGGACACCAGATGCCTCCCTTGTGTTTCCAGCCACAGCCACAGCCACAGCAACAGGCAAGACAACCGCCTGCATGACAAGTCACCACCGCCCCACACATTGACAGATGTGATGTGACTGTTAGGCAGGAGTTCGGGAGACGCTCGAACAGGGCAGGCCTTGGCTGACTGTCGTCTGGGACATGCTATACTCGAGCGGGGACTCGGGACACGCTGTACTCAGGCTAGGTTGTCGTGGAGGTAAGAGGATTAATACAAGTCTAGACTAATACAAGGGGGACAAGTCTCACCTAGGTCGTTGCGGAGGTAAGAGGAAAAGCAGAACAAGGAGTTCATGCGATTCCTGATGCTTCTTATAGTGGCGACCGTGAGACTATATTATCTAAGATTACATAAACAAGTGGAATGGAACGAATGAAGGTCATGTGAAAGGAGTGTGGGAAATGATTGAAAAGATGATTAAATATAATGGAAAGGAGCGATTAAAATAAAAGAAATGGTAAAAAGGAAAATAAAAGAAAAGAGGAAAGTTCAAGTTCTAACATTACCCTTCCCTCAAGGTTGGGCGTCCCGACCAACCATGATCGTGGTCGTGCGGTTTGGTGTCGACGAAGATTGGACGGAGGCGTTGTTGAGGGATTTCGAGTTTATGAGGTGCACCAGGGTGTTTTCGATAGAACTCTGCGATCACCTCCTTTACGTTCTCACCAAAGTCCATCTCAGGCTGCCAAGTCGGTTCATTGTAGCCGACCCACTTGACGAGGTACTGTAGCTTCCCTCAGTGTAGGCGTGAGTCTAGAACCTCCTCGATCTCATACTCCTCCTTGTTGTTGACGATGTTGGGTGGTGGTGGTGGTGGTTGCTTCTAGCTTTTGAAAGACGGCTCGACGGCGGGTTTCAGCAGGGCCTCATTGAAGACAGGGTGAACCTTTTTCCATCGTTTTGGGAGTTTGAGCTTGTATGCGCTCACTCCTACCTTGTCAATGATGTCAAAGGGTCCGTACCACTTGTCAGCAAGCTTCTTCATCAGTGAATCTGTGCTGATGTTTCGCCCATCAAGGAAGACCTTGTCTCCAGCCTTGTACTCTACCGAAGTCCCTGTCGTCTGGTCATGGTAGCGCTTCATGTCCTCCACTGCCTTGACCAGATTGTCCTTCATGACGCGATGAGTCTCCTTGATGTGCTTTGCGAATTCTTCCGCTGACATGTTAGCAGATGAGGTTCACGTCGTGTCAAAGCTTAGAGGATGATGTCCTGTATTCGCATAGAAGGGGGACATCTTTGTCGCTGAGTGTTCGCGGTTGTTGTATGCGAACTCTGCGAGGGGGAGCCAGTCCTTCCAGTCCAATTGCCGATGGTTAACAAAGAGCCAAAGGTACTGTTCGAGCTCTTGGTTAACATGTTCTGTCTGACCGTCCATCTGTGGGTGATACGCCATTGACGGGTTGCCTTCAATGTGCAGGAGTTTGTACAGCTCCTTCATCATCGATGCATCAAATTGCGTGCCTCTGTTGTGGATGATCTTCTTCAGTAAGCCATGGAGGCGGAAGACGTGGTCACGGTACAATTGGGCCATGCCTTCCGCTGACAATTTTGTCGTCATTGGGATCACGTGCATCTGCTTCGAGAATCTATCCACAAAGACGCAGATTGCATTATGTCCCTTCGAGTCTGGGAGTTCTCCAATGAGATCGACCATGATGATTTCCCAAGGACCTTCAGGAACCGCGTTTGGATGAAGTTGCCTTGATCTTGACACCCTCAGAGCCTTTGTTCGCTGACAGCGATCATATCCTCGGATGTACGCTTGGACGTCGGAGAACATGGACGCCCACCAGAAGTCTCGACGGACGAGCTCCAACATTTTTGACACTCCCGGATGCCCAGCTAGTACCAAGTCGTGACACTCCTGCAATACGGCCTCCTTCATCGCCAATGGCACGTAGACCTTTCCCTTCATCTGCCACATCCCGTCGACCTCCATCATACCTGTCGGCCTCTCCGACTCATCCTGCACCCTCTGTGCTTTACCCACCCGTTCCAACACCTCATCCTGCAACGTCCACACCACCCCATGGTTCAGCCACTTCTCCTTGATGAACATGACTCCGTCATTGTCATCCTTGCCCTCATCGTAGCCTGCTTTGCATGACAGCAGGTCCGCCTTGCCCATCATCTTCCCCGACTTGTGCTCGAGGTGGAAGTCGAATTCTTCAAGTTCTGTCCTCCAGCGAGCTTGACGATAGCTCAGCTTCTGTGCTGATCTGAAGTACGTGAGGTTGGCGTGGTCAGACCAGATCTCGATCTTGTGATGGGCGCTGAGAAGGTATTGCCTCCACTCCTTGAGCGCCAAAATGATCGCGAGCATCTCCTTGTCGTAGATTTTGTAGTTTCATTCCGCCAGCAGGAGCACCTCTGACCTGTAGGTGACTACCCTCCACTTGCCTTCCTGCTTCTGCAACAACACGCCACCAAGCGCGAAGTTCGACGAGTCTGCTTCGACGTGGAAAGGGCCCTTGTCGTTGGCGATGGCCAGGACTGGAGGTGAGCAGAGACATTGTCTCAGCTCCTCGAATGCTTCCTGCTGTTTGGTCTCCCATACCCAGTCCTTCTTGCCTGTTAGCGACGTCAACGGTTGGACTACCTTGCTGTAGTCCTTGATGAACTGTCATAACTAGTTGCCCATGCCGAGGAACTTCTGCAGCTCTTTAACATTTCATGGGACGGGCCAGTTTGTGATTGCCTCTGTCTTTGCTGGGTCAGCCTTGATCTCGCCATTGCCGATGATGTGGCCAAGGTATTTTATGACCTTGGCATTGAACTCACACTTTTCAGGTTTCAGGTATAGGCCATTCTCTCGAAGGATCTGAAGAACGCGTCTCGATGTCTCGATATGTTCCTCGAGAGTCTGCGAGAGGATCAGGATGTCGTTGAGGTAGATGATGATCAGGTTATCATAGATCAGGCTCTTGAAAATGTGGTTGACGAACACCTGGAAGGTCGCTAGTGCATTGCAGAGACCAAAGAACATGACCGTTGGTTCAAAGAGACCCATGTTCATGCAGAATGCTGCCTTCCACTCATTGCCTTCGCGGATCCGGACATTGTAGTATCCCCAGCGAAGGTCAAGTTTGGTGATGAATTTCGCCTTCTTGGCCTTGTTGACAAGTTTGTCAATGAGGGGGAGAGAATACTTGTTCTTGATCATACCGTCGTTGAGCTTACGGTAGTCCTGAATCGGGTGTAGCAATTTGTCGGCCTTCTTAATGAAGAAGAAAGGCGACACCATGGGCGATATTGATCGTCGGATGCAACCAGACTTCAAGTTCTCGTCGAGGAAGTCCTTGAGCGACTGCTGCTCTGTTGGCGTGAGCGAGTAGATCTTGCAGTCGCTAGGTTTGAAATCAGGCTTCAGGTCAATGATGTGGTCCCAGGGTTGGTGTTCCGGTAGCTTCTCAAAGCCTTTCTCGCTGAAGACATCGGCAAAGTCGTTGAGGTATGCAGGCCAGGACACTTTGTCCATTTGCACCTCTCTCACCCTCCTCATCTCTTCCACAACCTCCTTCTCGATCATGCATTCCTCCAGGCAGCGGGTGAATTCAATTGAACCCGTCTTCCAGTCGACTTTGGGGTTGTGACGTTGAAGCCAGTCATAGCCCAGGAATATGTTCGATGATGCCAGGGATGTTACCGCAAGGACAATCCTTTCCTTGTGATGTCTAATCATTAGTTCCACGTTGATGTATTCCTTAATCAAGCCGGCCTTGTTGTGCGTGCCGTCAGCGTTGAGCACTGCGAGGGGCCTGATATATTGCTTGGTCTCCAACCCATACCGTTCAACAAACCCTATGTCAATACACAATCCTGTGCACCCCAAATCCACAAGGGCATGTGCATCCACCTCTCTTATCTCACCCGCTACACTGTGTCCAACGTTCAGAAGGAGGTCCAGCTGGCATCCGCCAGTTCCCCTCATGAACAACTTCTCATTTTCATTGTATTCCTTCACACTGGTCAGGGTTTCATAATTGGAAAAACCATCGACGCCGTTTGCATCTACGTATTGTACAGGTGGTTGGTTATATTTTATCGAGTCCGAACTTGAAACCCCTTGAACTTCTCGGTCAGTCGTCCTGGTGGTTATGCCTGACCACTCGCAAAATCCTGCGAGTTGATGACCTCTTCGTCATCATCTTCCTCCTCCACATAATCCTCCACCGTTGTTCTCCGAGTGTCTACAACTTCCTCGAAGGCCGATTCCTTCATTGTGCCCAGCTTGTCGGCAAGGAGGTGACGCTCGCCTGGTGCCATCATCTGCAGCATGCGCTGCACGATTGTCTTCCCCTGCAGGCACTTGTCCTTGAAGTGCCCTAGCTGGCCGCAGATCCAGCATGCTCGTCGTCTCTGAGCCTCGTTCATCGAGACATCCATAGGCTGACCAGTGCCTCCGAAGGTGACACCGGTCACGTCGTGTTTGTTGACATGGGGGGCTGCCACCTGACAATGAGCCGGGGGTGCCTGCTGCTGCTGCGGGCGTAGTGGGAGCGGAAATGCGCAGCCTCGTTGGATAGCGCGGATCTGTTGTTCACCCTGGTTGATCTCGATAGCCTTCTTTTTCCAGTCGTTGTACGTTGTCAGGACCGGTGTCGACCTCAGCACTCCACGGACCACCTCAATGTTCATTGCGTGCTTCAGGCGGTCGCAGATGATGCTGTTGTCTGTCAGACCCGCCCTCATGATGATTACATCGAGGTTCTGGAAGAATTCATCGGCGGTGAGGTCCTTCTAAACTTTGGTCCAGAACTCCGCCAGTGCCTTTTCCTTTCAGTTTGGATCGTTGAATGAGGTGTCCAGTCGTTCCTGGAACCTGGTCCAGCTATCCGTGAAGCTCACGACGCCATTCGTCGTGAATTCTTCGATGTAGTTTTGTGCCCACGTTGATGCATTGCCACCCTTGAGGTAGGAAAGGGTGAGGTAGATCTTGCTCGACGATGAGGGGTACCTCGTAGGATTTGCCGAGACGAAGAGAGTAATCTCGCGTCTGAAGTCAAGATAATCATTGCCACCAGCAAATTCACGTGGTCGGGCAACGTCAACTGGGGGAGCAGGGGCGGCTGGAGCATTTATCGCGTGATGAGTGAAGGCTCCTGCGACAATCGCTGTGATCTGCTCCATCTGCTGTTGACTGAAACCGCCTGCTGACATTGTAGGCTCAGGTGTGCATGTTAAGGGTTCTGTTAGGCAGGAGTCCGGGAGATAACTCGGACTGGGCAGGCCTCGGCTAACTGTCATCTGGGACGTGTTGATAACTTGAGTGGGGACTCGGGACACGCTTACTCAGACTAGGTCGTCACGGAGGTAAGAGGATTAATACAAGTCTAAACTAATACAAGGGGGACGAGTCTCACCTAGGTCGTCCACAGAGGTAAGAGGAAAAGCAGAACAAGGAGTTCATGCGATTCCTGAGACCTTATATAGTGACGACCGTGAGATGATATTACCTAATGTTACATAAGGGGACAGAATGGAATGAATGAAGGTCGCGTGAAAGGAGTATGGGAAATGATTGTAAAGATGGTTAATTATAATTAAAAGGAGCAATTAAAATAAAAGAAATGGTAAAAAGGAAAACAAAAGAAAGGGGGAAAGTTCGAGTCCTGACATTACCCCCCCCTCAAGGTTGGGCGTCCTGTTGGAAGTGTGATTCTGACACTTATTTTATGTTTTCCATGCTTTTCTTGATTTATTCCCACGCCTCTGTTCGCACATGTGCGCGCATGTGTGAACATCACGTGATTTTTGTCTTATGTAATATTAGCTTCAAAGCGGCTGAGACAATGTATGAGTGTCCCTATCTGTTGCACTCATCCATTGGACTCAGGTATGCACTTGTATATTAATATATATCTATCTGTTGCACTCATCCATTGGACTCAGGTGTGAAGTGTGACCCCTTTTGGTTCACTGCTGCTAATAGGTTATGAGCCTTGCGCTCTAACTTCGCACACTGGTTCTGGACTTCGAGAAGCACCCCCTGCTTCAATTATAGACTGATCGGACCTGATCTGCACACCCTACACACAGTGTTTCGCCGATTGCAACGTTCCTGGTGGTTGGATTGAGCTGGATCTTTGTTGATTGGAAAATCGGTGTGTCTGCCACGTCTCTGCCAAGTTTCGTGCCACCACATCCACTTCCCATCGCACTACACTGCATTCATTCACCACCTGCATCCAAAACCTCTCTATCACCCATCACTCGATATTGGCTTGACTGTTCGCACTATACCTTGGCACATTGTTGGGGTTACGTGTGATCTACGTTTGTGCCAACTTACATCGATATTCGACTCGATTTGAGTGTGCTGCAACGTTTTACTGAGCAACCACTCTTATTACACTCTGCACTTTGCTGCATCGCGTGGTTATCGCATTTTCTGCGGAACCCTTGGTCCGATTCTCTCGAAACTTCGTCTGCGTGCTCGTGTTCACGCCTCCTCAGTGTGTGTTGATTTGCATTGCAATCGCACCACTCGTTCTCCCTCAGTGTCCCATTTTGCACGGTTACCAGCTCTGGTGTGAGTTGATTAAGGCCCATTTCATCCCATTCTGTTGTTATTGGATCAGACTAGCCTATCGTCTGTGAAGCTCGACTGCTCAGCCTTAGTTCGCTGATTGTGACGCTCTTTTGAGTGTCACTTAAGCCTAGAGCCTCTCTCAGTCAGCGGTGCCTGCGGGGTCTTAGCAGACCAACAGACCAGCACTGTCTTGCGGCGACTCTGTGTATACTTCGACGTTTTGAGTGTCTGGTAACCTTCATTGGCTTGCATTGAACTGTCATCTGTAATCGTGTCATTGTGGTCTGTACACACTTTCCTTCACTGTGCCCCACTCACACATCCAATTCCTCCCAAACATCACACACACGTTGTACCCATCGTCCCCTACCTGCCTGTGAAACGTCATGTCCGAATCTGCCCCTGCCGACTCACTGTCTTCATTTAACAAGTTGGGTGAAGGCAACTATCCTACTTGGAAATTCGACATGCAGGCTGCCCTTCAGTACAAGAAGCTTTGGCGCCTCGTTTCAGGCAAGGAGTCGAAGCCATCTTCTCCTCCTGATAAAGTCGAACTCTGGGAAGAAAGGGCTGAGCAAGCAGCCGGCCTTATCTACCAGAAACTCGAAAACAGCATGCAGATTTTGGTACAATCACACATGGGTGACCCTGTAGAGATGTGGAAAGCGCTCGAGAAACTGCACAAGCAGGACAACCCAGCTGCACATTTTATTGCCTATGACGAGTTTTTCGGTATCAGCAAGAAGGAGGATGAGTCTTTGACCGCACTAGTCAGCAGAGTTGAGCATGGACTTCATAACATCAGAAATACGCACACTAGCACTCTCAAACTCGAAGAGTTTGAGGATGAGCTTGCATGTGTTGCCCTGGTTTGCTCCCTGCCTGAAGAGTACTCATCCTTCCGCTCTGCACTCTTGCTCCTGACAGATTTCAAGTTAAAGACGCTTAAGGAAGCATTTATGCAGGAGCAAATGAACTGTCAATCGCGTGCTGGTGATCAGTCCATGGCCCTGAAAGTGTCCTCTGCTCCCTCTAAGCCTTCCTCATCGTCTCAGCCTGTTGTCTGTGAATTTTGCGGCATTAAAGGTCATCCAGAGTCGAAGTGCTTCAAGAGACGTGATGCAATTGAGGCAATTAGGGCCAAGAGGAAGGATAACAAAGGGAAGACTAAGGAGAAAGCACAATCTGCTCAGCAGGACGACTCCGAGTCTGTCCAATCTGCTGAATTTGCTGGAAATGCAAGTACCCCAGACTTCACCAACCCCCATACACCCCTCATTCTCGATGCAGGAACTGATTGGATCGTTGATACAGGTGCCACTTGCCACATGACACCCCACCGACACTGGTTTCACAAATATTCACCAAATCGCACCCCTATACGCCTTGCAAACAACGAAATCATCTATTCTGTTGGAGTGGGCACAGTGCGATTTCAACCAGTAATCAATGGCAAAGATGGACACTTACTTGAATTTGAACGTGTACTTCATGTCCCTGATTTGCGAAACAATCTCCTCTCAGTCCTGTATTTAACTCGTGCCAAATCGTATATTGTCACCATTCAGCGTGATAAGATTCTATTCAATCAAAATGGCACTCTCCTCTTCACTGCAAATGTCACTCCCAACAATGCTGCATCACTCAATGGCCAAGTCGTACCCATGAGTGCATTCTCTGCACTTACAAGCACTTGTCCACTTGATTTGACTCTGTGGCATCGACGTTTTGCACACCTACACCATGGTGATGTGAAGAAACTGCTCAATGAGCATTTAGTTGAGGGAATGGTGATTAAGTCAAAGGACTTGCCAGATCCGATCTGTGAGCCTTGCATTGCAGGCAAACAGCATCGTTCTAATGTCTCAAAACTTGCATCGCATCGTGCATCAAGTCTTCTTCAATTGGTTCACTCAGATGTGCATGGTCCTCTTCCCATTCAGTCAAGGAATGGTTACAAGTACTGGATCACCTTCATTGATGATTTCAGTCACTTCTGGGCAGTTTTGCCTTTGAAGAAGAAGAGTGACGCTTTTAGTGCTTTTAAGCATTTTAAGGCATATGCAGAGAATCAGTTAGATTTGAAGATTAAGGCCACTCGTGATGATAAGGGAGGAGAATACATGCCAAAGGAATGGGATCAACTCTGTGAAAATGACGGCATTCATCGCCAGCACACTGTCAGAAATGAACCCCACCAAAACGGTGTTGCTGAACACGCAAACAGGACGTTAGCTGAGGGCATCACCACTATGCTGAATGAAGCACACTTACCTGCTACTTTCTGGTGGGATGCAGTTGCTGCTTTTGTTCATGTCCATAATCGCTCTCCTACATCTGCGGTGAATGACAACACACCCTATCAACTCTGGTACAAGTCTAAACCAGATGTTTCTCATTTTCGCGTTTTTGGCTGCACTTCATATGTACATGTCCAGAAAGATCAACGCAAACAGTTGCAATCCCACACACAGAAATGTGTCTTCCTTGGCTACCCTGCAAATTACAAAGGATGGCTATTCTGGAACCCTGTTACACGCAAGGAGATCATTAGTGACTCTGCTCAGTTTGATGAACACGTGTTTCCAGGCAATTCTAGGACTCCTGTTGATTTGCGGGTACAATCTCCTCCAGAGGCAAAAGATCTGCCAGAACAGGTGGAAGTAGAAAGTGATGATGATGATGATGTTCTGCCATCTCCTCCACCTCCTGTTCGTCCAGTGGACCCTCCTGTACCTCCACCAACTCATTCCCCTTCTCCGCTTGCTTCTGCACGTAAACACACTGTGTCTCCTCCACCTTCTCAGACTCCTCCTGCTAAGAAACCAAGGAGTGAGCACCCTAATCAGACTCAAACTCCGTCATCAGCTCCTCCTCCCAGGCCAAAACCACGCACTACCACTGGTGCATGGGACAGAATGATCAATCCACTTATGGATTATCCAGGTCGACGCATTCCTAGACCTGATCCTGTTCCCATACCTGAGCCTGAAGTTGTGCATCAGCTAGAAATGGATGTGCACATGGAGGATGCTGAACAGCACGATGAACTTGATGTCATGTCTGAAGAGGAGATGCAAGCAGAAGCGCTCATGTTCAATGGGCTCATGGACTTTGGCACAAATGCAGGTCTTGAAGACAAGTACATTGCTTTTGATGATGCGTTTGACTATGTCTTCAAGTCTACAAATCGTCTTGAGCATGTATTCTCTGCAGAAGTGCGCAAGCAATATGGTCCAGAGCCCTACCAGTGGAAGGATATCAAGGGGCGCCCTGATGCCCATCTTTGGGAACAGGCTGCAATGGAAGAGTTCATCAGTCTGATTGAGAATGGCACTTTCCAGCCTGTCAGACTTCCAACTGGTCGTAAAACTATTGGTTGTCGCTGGGTGTTCAAACTCAAGCACAAGGCAGATGGCTCTGTGGACAGGTACAAGGCAAGACTGGTTGCAAAGGGATACTCACAGCGACCAGGATTGGAGTTTTCACAGGTGTTTGCACCAACTGCAAAGTGGGCGGCACTACGTGCAATTCTGGCTATAGCTGCACTTGAGGACCTTGAGCTTTACAGTGTAGACATCTCCACCGCTTTTCTCAATGGTGAGATGGATCATGATGTCTACATGGACCAGCCTGAAGGGTTTGAGGAGTATTATGGTGCTGAATTTGTTCTTAAGCTAGTAAAGTCTATCTATGGACTGAAACAAGCTGGACGCCAGTGGCACAAGAAACTCGATTCAGTACTGAAGGGTATGGGCTTCCAACTGGTGCGCTGCGACAACAGTATATGGGTCTATCGCAGAGAGGATGTGCGCATTATCATTCCTGTCTATGTTGATGACATGACCATTGCTGCAAAGTCGAAGGAGCAGTACCAGTTTGTGAAGAGTGAGTTGGAGAAGCACTTCAAGCTACATGACCTCGGGCCAACTTCATTCCTCTTGGGAGTTCACATTGAGCATGATCGCTCTCAGCACTCTTTGTCTATATCTCAGCGCCAGTATATCATTGACATACTTGAGCGTTTTGAACTTAGCAATTGTGGCACTGTGACAACCCCACTACCTGAAGGTCATAAGCTTAGCAAGTCCATGGCTCCCAAGAATGATGAAGAGACTGCCTTCATGAAGACTGTTCCTTACAAGCAGTTGGTGGGCACTCTCATGTATCTTGCTGTGGCTACACGCCCAGACATTGCTTATGCAGTGGGAGTTCTGGCACGTTTTAGTGCTAATCCTGGCATGGCTCACTGGAAGGCTGCAAAGCACTTGTGTCGTTACCTTCAAGGTACCAAAGACTACAAGTTGACTTATGCATCTGACCCCAACTCAGCTGAGCTGTTCACCACATTCTCTGATGCAGACCATGGTGGTGATGAGGATGACAGGCGCTCTACAAGTGGCATGGTGGTTAAAATGGGAACTGGTGCAATCAGTTGGGCAAGTCGGTTGCAAACCATTGTGACTCTCTCTACTACTGAGGCAGAATACATTGCTGCTGTACAATCAGGACAAGAGATCATATGGTTGCGCAACTTGCTCACTGAGTTTGGGTATCATTTTGATGCCCCATCTGTTCTCTATGTTGACAACCAGTCTGCATTAGCAGTTGCCAGAAATCCTGAACATCATGGGCACATGAAACACCTGGATTTGCGTCATTACTGGCTGAGAGATGTGGTTGAAGCAGGCTATGTGGATGTGAGGTACTTGCCCACTAAGTCTATGCCAGCTGATATCATGACCAAAGCCCTTGGGCGCTTGAAAGTGGGAGAGATGTGTGGGATGTTAGGTCTTAGGTGACTTACAGATGTGTCAGATCAGGTGGGAGTGTTGGAAGTGTGATTCTGACACTTATTTTATGTTTTCCATGCTTTTCTTGATTTATTCCCACGCCTCTGTTCGCACATGCGCGCGCATGTGCGAACATCACGTGATTTTTGTCTTATGTAATATTAGCTTCAAAGCGGCTGAGACAATGTATGAGTGTCCCTATCTGTTGCACTCATCCATTGGACTCAGGTATGCACTTGTATATTAATATATATCTATCTGTTGCACTCATCCATTGGACTCAGGTGTGAAGTGTGACCCCTTTTGGTTCACTGCTGCTAATACGTCCCGACCAACCAAAATTGTGGTCGTCTGGCTTGGTGTCGACGAAGAGTGGGCGGAGTCGTGAGCGGGGGATGTCGAGTTTGCGAGGAGCACCGGGGTGTTTCTGGTAGAACTCAGTGATCGCCTCCCTTGCGTTCTCGCCAAAGTCTGTCTCAGGTTGCCAAGTCGATTCGTTGTATCCGACCCACTTTACGAGGTACTGTAATTTTCCTCGGTGCAGACGTGAGTCTATGACTTCCTCAACCTCGTACTCCTCTTCGTTCTTGACGATGTCCGGCGGCGGCTGCTGTTTTTGGCTCTCGAAGGACAGTTCAACGGTGGGTTTCAGCAGGGACTCGTTGAAGATGGGGTGGACCTTTTTCCATCACTTTGGGAGTTTGAGCTTGTACGTGCTCGCTCCGATTTTGTCAACAATGTCGAAGGGACCATACCATTTGTCGGCAAGTTTCTTCGTGGGCGAGTCGGTGCTGATGTTGCGCCCATCAAGGAAAACCTTGTCGCCAGCCTTGTACTCCACCGATGCCCCTGCCGTTCGGTCATGGTAGCGTTTCATGTCTTCAGCTGCCTTGACCAGATTGTCTTTAGCCACGCGATGAGTCTCCTTGATGTGCTTCATGAATTCTTCCGCCGACATGTTGGCCGAGGAAGTTCGTACGGTGTAACACCAACTGGTTCATTGGGCACGGAACGAGCGGAACGCACACGGTGTACGTCACGAAGTCAAAGAGCCTCGACTCGGCAATCGAACGAAGCGGTACACCCGGATTGGCGGAGATTACCCGAACACGGAACGCACACATCAGCTACTCGGACCGACCCCGGTGCACTTATCTGTGCGCGTGTCCTCTCGACCCTGCCAAAGGTTCGTTCATTTGCCTTTGTCTAAACAAACATGCGCCAGCCCAGCATTGGTCGTTCCGGCTCTGTACAAAGGATCCCGAAGCTCACCGACGCTACGCCAAGTCAACACGCGCCGTCCCCGCCTTTCAGTAGTTTGGATCGTGGAGCCGCTCAAAGGAACACTCAGGAGGCTCAGTGGTAGGACAATAGAGGACTCGTCTTATTTTATTTCGCCTTTCATGTTTACGCAGGACACTTGTTTAGTATTTATAGAGCGCCGAATGTTGTAGATAGGACAGCAAATTCCACCCCCGAGTTTTGACACCTAACTTCGTGTGCTATCTCTCAGGACTGTCTCTAGGTACGCCTCGGTGCCTCAGTGACTCGAATCGCTCACCTCGACTTCGTTTTATTCACGTTGCGCCCGTTGCACTCGTTCCGTCCGTTCCGTCCTTACCTCGTTTCGCTTCGTTCTCGTTATCTCGACTTTGATTCCCTCTCGTCTCTTATCTTCTGAATTAAGTCCCATATCTCGCCCCGCTCTCTGGTACTCCAGACGACGTCTGTTGAGCACAGGGACCAGCCATCCATCCTGAGGACAATCCCGCTCCGAGAAGTCGTGTTAGTATTAGCGTGTCTCCGTGACTTCTGACACAGCCACCGATGATCCCCCACACATCTCGAGTGCTCCGCCGGCGCTACGCTTCGAACACTTCCCTATTAGTACGCTTCGTCAATTCCGTTGCCCCTGACACACCGGAACGCACGCAACCCGAATCCTGCGATCCGGAACCCATGGAACTCGACCGGAACAAGGGTATTGACCCATTAGACACGTCTCCCTCGAACTCAATCATCTGATTCCTATTCACTAACAACCGGAACTCAGTATTATCAAGTGGAGCCCACCACGAGGGGGTTTCAATCGTGTCACGTTCAGGTCGCCCACCGAATAAGTGGATTCTAGCCAGGCTGGAACGTGAAGCCAGAGAAGCACAGATTCAATCAACAGACTCAGGTAAAGAAGAAACCGTTGACCGCATCTTATCATCCGATCTGCACAGGTCAGAGGATCTCGACGATCACTCCCCTTCACCTCCATCTTCAGCAGTCCAAGCCTCGGTATCAGAAGACTCATCAAACTTTCCGTCATCGTTTCCGTCTACGATCTCGTCCCCGTTCTCATTTCTCGGCTCGAATTTACCTCCGACATCAGCAGAACCATCCGCTCTGCAGTCCACCTCAGAATCCCGATCCCCGACCGATTCCCAGCAGTCCACCTCGCCACCAGGAAGCCCTACTCTTCGTCTATTGCATCTACAGTTTCCTTCATCCAGTCCCGCCGCGGTATTCTCTTCCCCAGTTGTTCCGTCCGTTCCGTCCGACCCGTCCGTTCCGTCCGACCCGTCCGTTCCGTCCGACCCGTCCGTTCCGTCCGACCCGTCCGTTCCGTCCGACCCGTCCGTTCCGTCCGACCCGTCCGTTCCGTCCGACCCGTCCGTTCCGTCCGACCCGTCCGTTCCGTCCGACCCGTCCGTTCCGTCCGACCCGTCCCGTCCGTTCCGTCCGACCCGTCCGTTCCGTCCGACCCGTCCGTTCCGTCCGACCCGTCCGTTCCGTCCGACCCGTCCGTTCCGTCCGACCCGTCCGTTCCGTCCGACCCGTCCGTTCCGTCCGACCCGTCCGTTCCGTCCGACCCGTCCGTTCCGTCCGACCCGTCCGTTCCGTCCGACCCGTCCGTTCCGTCCGACCCCCGTCCGTTCCGTCCGACCCGTCCGTTCCGTCCGACCCGTCCGTTCCGTCCGACCCGTCCGTTCCGTCCGACCCGTCCGTTCCGTCCGACCCATCCGTTCCGCTAGCAGCTCCTTTAGCATCCGGAACTCTTGCCACTCGACAACGTCTTACCTCATCGTTAACTCCTCAGATCTTATGCTCGTCCCTCCACACTATCTATCAGCCACCAATGGCGACGAGAGCACCACGACGCGGGCAGCGCGATGCCCCGCACTTCGACGGTTTCAACGCCAGGGACTGTTAGGCGGGAGTCCGGGAGACGACTTGGACTGGGCAGGCCTCGGCTGACTGTCGTCTGGGACGTGCTATACTCGAGCGTAGACTCGGGACACGCTTACTCAGGCTAGGTTGTCGTGGAGGTAAGAGGATTAATACAAGTCTAGACTAATACAAGGGGGACGAGTCTCACCTAGGTCGTCGTGGAGGTAAGAGGAAAAGCAGAACAAGGAGTTCATGCGATTCCTGAGACCTTATATAGCGACGACCGCGAGACTATATTACCTAACATTACATAACGAGCGGGAATGGAACAATTGAAGGTCATGTGAAGGGAGCGTGGGAAGTGATTGGAAAGATGATTAAAGATAATAAGAAAGAGCGGTTAAAAGGAAAGGAAAAGGAGAAAGGGGAAACAAAGAAAGGGTGAAAGTTCAAGTTCTGACATTACCCCCCCCCTCAAGGTTGGGCGTCCCGACCAACCAAGATTGTGGTCATCTGACTCAGTGTCGATGAAGCGTGGGCAAAGTTGTTGGCGAGGAATTTCGAGTTTTCGAGGGGCGCCAGGGTGTTTTCGATAGAATTCAGTGATCGCCTCCTTTGCGTTCTCACCAAAGTCCATCTCGGGCTGCCACGTCGGTTCGTTGTAGCCAACCCACTTGATGAGGTATTGTAGCTTCCCTCGGTGCAGACGTGAGTCTATGACTTCCTCGATCTCGTACTCTTCCTCGTTGTCGACAATGTCTGGTGGCGGCGGCGGCTGTTGTTTCTGACTTTCAAAGGATGGTTCAACTGCGGGTTTCAGCAGGGCCTCATTGAAGACCGGGTGGACCTTTTTCCATCACTTTGGGAGCTTGAGCTTGTACGCGCTCGCTCCCACCTTGTCGATGATCTCGAAGGGACCATACCACTTGTCCGCTAGCTTCTTCGTCGGTGAGTCTGTACTGATGTTTCGCCCATCGAGGAAAATCTTGTCTCCAGCCTTGTACTCCACTGAAGCCCCTGCTGTCCGGTCGTGGTAGCGCTTCATGTCCTCTGCCGCCTTGACCAGATTGTCCTTTGCTACCCGGTGAGTCTCCTTGATGTGCTTCGCAAATTCTTCCGCCGACATGTTGGCAGAGGAAGTTCTTACGGTGTCGAAGCTCTTAGGGTGACGTCCGGTGTTCGCGTAGAAGGGTGACATTTTCATCGCCGAGTGTTCGCAGTTATTGTAAGCGAACTCTGCAAGAGGGAGCCAGTCTTTCCAGTCTGATTGCCGATGGTTAACGAAGAGTCGAAGATACTGTTCGAGCTCTTGGTTGACACGTTCCATCTGACCATCCGTTTGTGGGTGGTACGCGGTTGACGGGTTGCCTTCGATGTGTAGGAGTTTGTACAGCTCCTTCATCATCGACGCATCGAACTGCGTGCCTCGGTCATGGATGATCTTCCTTGGTAGGCCATGAAGACGGAAGACGTGGTCGCGGTATAACTGAGCCATACCTTCCGCTGACAATTTCGTCGTTGTCGGGATCGCATGCATCTGCTTCGAGAACCTGTCTACAAAGACGCAGATCGCGTTGTGTCCCTTGGAGTCCGGGAGCTCTCCGATTAGGTCGACCGTGACGATTTCCCAAGGACCTTCAGGGACTGCGTTTGGGTGAAGCGGCCTCGACCTCGACGTTCTTAAGGCTTTCGTCTGTTGACAGCGGTCGCATCCTCGGACGTACACTCGGACATCGGAGAACATTGATGCCCACCAGAAATCACGACGGACGAGCTCTACTGTCTTCGATGCTCCCGGATGACCGGCGAGTACCGAGTCGTGGCACTCTCGTAACACGGCCTCCTTCATTGTCGACGGAACGTATATCTTGCCTTTCATCTGCCACAACCCATCGACTTCTGTCATGTTCGTCGGCCTCTCCGATTCGTCCTGCGCCCTCTGCGCTTCACCCACTCGTTCCATCACCTCATCGTGTGACGTTCGCACTACTCCACGGTTCAGCCACTTGTCCTTGATGAACACGACACTGTCGTTGTCATCCTTGCCCTGATCATAGCCCGCCTTGCGTGACAGCAAGTCGGCCTTGCCCATAGTCTTCCCCGACTTGTGTTCGAGGTGGAAGTCGAATTCTTCGAGTTCAGTTCGCCAGCGAGCTTGACGATAGCTCAGCTTCTGCGCTGACCTGAAGTAGGTGAGGTTGGCGTGGTCAGACCAGATTTCGATTTTGTGGCGAGCGCCAAGGAGGTACTGCCGCCACTCCTTGAGCGCTGAAACGATTGCGAGCATCTCTTTGTCGTAGATCTCGTAGTTTCGTTCTGCTGGTTCGAGCGCCTCTGATCTGTAGGCGATCACCCTCCACTTTCCTTCCTGCTTCTGCAACAACACGCCGCCGAGTGCAAAGTTTGACGAGTCCGCCTCTACGCAGAAAGGGCCTTCATCGTTGGCGATGGCTAGGACTGGAGGTGAGCAGAGACGTCATCTCAGCTCCTCGAACGCTTCCTGCTGTTCGGTCTCCCATACCCAGTCCTTCTTGCCTGTTAGTGACGTTAACAGTCGGACCACCTTGCTGTAGTCCTTAATAAACCGTCTCAGCCAGTTTCCCATGCCGAGGAACTGTTGCAGCTCCTTGAGGTTTCGTGGGACAGGCCAGTTCGCTATCGCATCCGTCTTCGCCGGGTCAGCCCTGATCTTGCCGTTGCCAATGATATGACCGAGGTACTTGACGACCTTGGCATCGAATTCGCACTTCTCCAGCTTCAGGTACAGGCCATTTTCTCGGAGGATCTGGAGTACGCGCCTCGACGTGTCGATATGCTCCTCTATGGTTTCTGAGAGGATTAGGATGTCGTCGAGGTATACAATGATCAGGTTAGCATAGATCAGGTCCTTGAAGATATGGTTGACAAAAGCCTGGAACGTGGCCGGCGCATTGCAAAGGCCAAAGAACATGACCGTTGGTTTGAAGAGGCCCATGTTCGTGCGAAACGCTGCTTTCCATTCGTCACCTTCGCGGATCCGGATATTGTAGTACCCCCAGCGAAGGTCAAGCTTAGTGATGTACTTCGCTTTCTTGACCTTGTCGACGAGTTCGTCGATGAGAGGAAGGGGATACTTGTTCTTGATCGTACCATCATTGAGTTTGCGGTAATCCTGGATCGGGCGTAATGATTTGTCAGCTTTCTTAATGAAGAAGAAAGGTGACGCCATGGGTGATATCAATCGTTGGATGCGCCCAGACTTCAAGTTTTCATTGAGGAAGTCCTTGAGTGACTGTTGCTCCGTCGGCGTGAGCGGGTAGATCTTACAGTCGCTCGGTTTGAAGTCGGGCTTCAAGTCGATGACGTGATCCCAGGGTCGGTGTTCAGGCAGCTTTTCGAAGCCTTTTTCGCTGAAAACGTCGGCATAGTCATTGAGGTACGCGGGCCAGGACGCCTTGTCCATTCGCATCTCACTCACCCTCCTCATCTGTTCCACCACCTCCTTTACCTTGCCTAGGTCTTCCACCGGCTCCCCCTCGATCGCACATTCTTCTGGACAACGAGTGAATTCAATCGAACCCGTTTTCCAGTCTACCTCAGGGTTATGACATTGAAGCCAGTCGTGTCCCAAGAATATATTTGACGATGCTAGGGACGTTACCGCAAGGACAATCCTTTCCTTGTGGTGGCCGATCATGAGCTCGACTTCGACGTACTCTTCAATCAACCCAGCCTCGTTGTGCGTGCCGTCAGCATTGAGTACTGCGAGGGGTCGGATGTAACGTTTCGTTTCCAACCCATACCGTTCGACAAACCTTACGTCGATGCACGATCCTGTACACCCTGAGTCCACAAGAGCGTGTGCGTCCACCTCTCTCACTTCGCCCGCTACGCTTTGTCCGACGTTCAGGAGAAGGTCCAGCTGGCGTCCACCAGTTCCTCTCATGAACAGCTGTTCGTACTCCTCGTCTTTATTCACACCGGTGGGGACTTCGTAATTGGAAAAACCATCGACGTCGTTTGCATCTACGTATTGTACAGACGGTTGGTTATACTTTAGCGAATCCAGATTCGAAGTCCCTTGTTCTTCTTGGTCAGTCACCCCGATGATTACGCCTGACCCTTCGTAAAACCCTGCGAGTCGACGACCTCTTTGTCAACGTCTTCTTCCTCCACATAGTCCTCCACAGTCGACCTTCGAGTGTCTACGACTTCCTCGAATGCTGATTCCTTCATTGCGCCGAGCTCGTCGGCGAGGATATGACGTTCGCCTGGCGCCATCAGTTCCAGCATGCGCTGGATGATCGGTTTCCCCTGTGGGCACTTGCTCTTAAAGTGGTCCAGCCCGCCGCAAATCCAGCACGCGCGTCGACGTTGCGCCTCGTTCATCGAGACGTCCATTGGCTGACCCGCACCTCCAAAGGTAACGCCGGTCGCATCACGCTTGTCGACGTGGGGGGCTGCGAACGAGCGGCGGATGGGCGGCGCCTGCTGGACCTGTGGGCGCGCGGGAGGTAGTGCACGGCCTCGTTGGATGGCACAAATCTGCTGTTCGCCACGATCAATTTTGACGGCCTTCTTTTTCCAATCTTCATACTTCGTTGGGACCGGCGTCGACCTCAGTACTCCACGGACTACTTCGATGTTCATTGCGCGCTTTAGGCGATCGCAGATGACACCCTCGTCCGTTAGCTCTGCTGCTTTGATGACTATGTCGAGGTCTTGGAAGAATTCGTCGGCTGAGAGGTCCTTCTGGGTCTTTTCTCGGAACTTCTTCAACGCCTTCTCCTTTCTGTTCGGGTCGTCGAAGGATGCATCCAGTCGTTCCTGGAACCTCGTCCAGCTATCCGTGAAGCTCACAACGCCATTCGTCGTAAACTCCTGAATGTAATTCTGCGCCCACGTCGACGCGTTGCCGCCCTTGAGATAGGAGAGCGCGACGTAGATCTTGCTCGACGACGAGGGGTACCTCGTGGGGTTCGCCGATACAAAGAGTAGAACTTCGCATTTAAAGTCGAGGTAATCGTCACCGCCAGCGAATTCGCGTGGCCGGGCAACGTCAATGTTGGGGGGCGGAGCATTTGAGGTTTGCGCAGCGGGGGCATTCGCCGCTTGTTGAGTGAAGGCTGCAGCGATTAACGCTGCGAGCTCTCGTTGTTGTTGTTGAGTAAAACCCGTAGATGTCGACATTGTTGGTGCAGGCGTGCGGGACAAATGTTCGGGAGGTGTCGGTGGCGATGAGTCTCTACGGGGCGTACGATAACCTCCTGGTTCGCTTGGGAGGATGACCAACGATGTTGCGACCGTCGGTGATG
This sequence comes from Porodaedalea pini, assembly GCA_002794775.1. Lineage (NCBI taxonomy): Eukaryota > Fungi > Basidiomycota > Agaricomycetes > Hymenochaetales > Hymenochaetaceae > Porodaedalea > Porodaedalea pini. The sequence goes on along the minus strand of NBAY01000143.1, from coordinate 31,786 downwards.
ATGGCGCACGTTGAGTTCTAGGCGCCCACCGAACTCGTTGAGCTTGTTCGTTAGTCAAGTACCAAGCGTGTCTGAGGTCGCTCCACCAGAGGTCGTGGGTGACGTTCTCGCTGTCGGTTACGACGTACGAAGCACGGTCAGGGTCAAACCGCGACGATGAGGGTAGCGCCTGCTGTTGTTCCTCTGTGAGATCTATTTTGACTAGACCGGGGGGGGAACAGGGTTGGGCTGCGAGTTAGATACAGGGTTACGCCAACGTTGAATGGGTTCGTTGGCGAAGTTGATGACGAGGCGGTAGGAGCCGAGCGAGATCACGAACGAGATTGTTGTCGAGGCTTGTACTCGTCTGGTCACCCACGTCCACGTCAGGTGCGTGCTCCACCAGAGGCTAATCCGGAGAGCCAGGGTCGGGAAAGGTCGGTGTAGGTTTACGTAATACACGAACGTCCGAAAATGTCCGGGCAGGGTCGAGGGTTGTCGTTTAGGGGGTTTACACGTCAGGTCCTTCAAGGGGAGTGCTCTTCTAGACCGAGTGAGGGCGAGTCGACAGCGACGACGTACGCTGGGGATGAGCCTGGGTGGGGTTCTGCTTTTATGTTAGGCAGGAGTCCGGGAGACGACTTGGACTGGGCAGGCCTCGGCTGACTGTCGTCTGGGACGTGCTATACTCGAGCGTAGACTCGGGACACGCTTACTCAGGCTAGGTCGTCGCGGAGGTAAGAGGATTAATACAAGTCTAAACTAATACAAGGGGGACGAGTCTCACCTAGGTCGTCGCGGAGGTAAGAGGAAAAGCAGAACAAGGAGTTCATGCGATTCCTGAGACCTTATATAGCGACGACCGCGAGACTATATTACCTAACATTACATAACGAGCGGGAATGGAACAATTGAAGGTCATGTGAAGGGAGCGTGGGAAGTGATTGGAAAGATGATTAAAGATAATAAGAAAGAGCAGTTAAAAGGAAAGGAAAAGGAGAAAGGGGAAACAAAGAAAGGGTGAAAGTTCAAGTTCTGACAGGGACCTACCCCGTTACTTTGAGGATATCGAGTTCCTCGCTGACGATCTCAATTGGGACGACAGATCGAAAGCCAAATACGCCAGGTACTACGCCTCGGCAGAAGTCGCTGAACTCTGGGAAACCTTGGACGAGTTCAAAGCCAACCCGATCGTATGGAACGACATCAAGAAAGCAACCACCGGACTATACCCGAGCCTTGGAGCAGGACGACACTACTCCCGCGCTGAGTTCGAGCAAATGGTCGTCGACCGAGCCGAACAAGGGATTCGCTCTCGCAAAGATCTGGGACAGTATAAGCGAGACTTGAGGTAGTGGGCCATTAGGATGGCAAGCTACGATTACTGTTTACTGAATACTAAATAATTCACTAATGAGAATAATGTTTTAGTATAATTTGGAAGCTTTAGTCCTCTCATATAAAATGAAAGACACAGAAAACAGTAATTGTAGCTTGCCATCCCAATGGCCCACTACCTCAAGTTGAAATGCAATGCACAACTCATCTGTGTGCTAACATACTCTAAAATGATTTCTAACTTATTGCGTGAGGCACAAGAATGCCATTTGTACAGAAACTCAACACAAATGTACTAACTAAAAAACCAACAGCATTCAAAAACTGATTAAAAAATTCTCCAAAAGGTGCAATTCGAGAATCCAGAGTGATCTGATTGAGTAGATAAGAGAGGAATATGAACATGCCCACAAGTGGTTTCGGTGATGAGGGCATTTGCCCAGAGCAAGGAGTGACTAAACATGGGAGTAGGGTAAAAGAAAGAAAGAAAGAAAAAGAAAAAGGGCAGGAATCTGAACTTAAATATGTTCCAAGATTCACAAGTCCGAACCGACAGCATCTACAACATACAGCACCTGCTGTGGCCTCACAAAGAGACCTCAATACTCCGTGTTCGACACGTCCTGCACTGACGGCAACGTGCTACGGAAACACTTCTTGCGGTCAACGCTGAGCTGCTCCCCTCGCGCTTCGTGCCCTTCCAGCCACTAATAACGCTAGTTCCATAGTTATTCGTCAAATCAGCGCGTTGCCGGCGGGTCATGCATTTGTCGTCGCCCCATCCCGATGCCAAAGTCCCGACGTCAAAGTAGCGCACACCACCCCATGAGCTGTCATCCCACTGGCGGCCCTCGAGCTGATCGTCTGCCCAAGCATCGCCCACGGGCACCTCGACACCGACCCATGGCCCGCTCTCACCCTCAACCTCGCCGATATAACGGGCAAACGCACGGAACTGCTTCCGCTTTGAAGTAATGATACATGGAATGCCGATGTCCAATGTAACGCCACGGGGTTGCAGCATGACCGTCTCGCTTGCAGACGCCGTCTCCCCCGCAGGCACTCGATTGAGGGTACTGGTGTCATTCAATTCCTTGTGCCGCAATGTAACAAGAGTTGTATTTGATCCGTTGTTGCTCGATCGCAGAGATCTGTCGTCTGCGATGATGGCATCCGCCCGCCCTTTCCACTCCCCTTCCCTTTAATCGTCAATGTACTGCCTGCATTGGGAGGATCTTCAGGGTCAATATTTTCCTTAGATGGCATTTTTGGCAATGGCAAAACTTTCCGCGATACGGCCAGCAACGTAGTTCATCGTAAGTTTCCTGTCAAGCATCTTCGAGCGACTGAGCTCAAGACGAAGTAGCCATGGCGGCTGAAGATGAAGACCCGACTCAATTTCCTCGTCGGAGATGGAGAAGAATGCATCAACAAACTCCTTATCCTCCTCAATGATTGTCGTACTTGAATCAGGATTGTAGTAGATCTCGACCGCCGCTGTAACGGCACGCAGCGATGTGTACGCAAGTTCTGTTTGCACCGAATTGGCCCTCGTGTCGACAGCAGCGATTTCTGGGTCCAGGTACACTGTGAGCGACGGAGTCTTGATGTTCGCGGCGACGTTGATGATTTCTTTAAGACACGGCACACCGAGCGTGATGTTTTTACTCGAAACACCAGCATAATGGAAGGTATTTAGTGTCATCTGCGTCACTGGCTCACCAATCAACTGGGCAGCGAGTGTGCCGCACATCTCGCCCGGATGAGCGACCGACCGGTTGAACTTCGTCTCCACCTCTGTTGAGATGGAACTCCTCTAGGACTAGACGAGCGGCAAAAGTCGCCCGAATGTGCATGCGGAATGCAACAGAAGCGTTCTCGGCAGCCTCCTTTATCAAAAGATCATCGCAGCGCACAACGATCAGGCGGTCTGCCAGCTGCTGCACCTGCTCAATGATGTAAACCGGCTCCAGATCGCTCGGTTTTCTGGGGTCGATATGGAAAGTCTGCGTTGCGTTCTGCACGATGCGGTTCAGGTTGACAGGAAGATAGTGGGCAGCGGAATTGTCACGGCCCGGGAAAATGAATTCATGTAGCGATTTCCGATCCTCATGAAGACGGTCGTATTCCTCGTCGAGTTTTTGCCGGAGCTCGAGGGATGAGTCGTCGATACCAATTTGCAAAACACCAGGAAGGAATCCACCCTTCGGGTCAGTGACATCGACCCGATAGCGAGGTTCGAACTCGCGATCATTGATACCAAACGTTTTGATCGTTTGCCGTTCAACAAAAGCACCGTCCATACCATCCTCGCCATGCACGAATTGGATCAGGTCACCCAGTGAGTTTCGTACAGTCCCGTCGTAGCAGACAGTCACGTCTTCGAGTGCCCTTACAAGTCGACGCTGAATGTAATCAGTCTTGGCCGTCTTGACAGCGGTATCGATCAAACCTTCGCGACCAGCCATAGTGTGGAAGAAAAACTCTTGCGAAGTTAACCCACGAAGATACGAGTTTTCAACGAAGCCGCGCGCCTCTGGGCTGAAGTCATCCTTCGTGAAGTGAGGTAGAGTGCGATGCCTGAAGCCGATCGGGGTTTACTTCCCTTCAAAGGACTGCTGACCAACACAGACGGACATCTGCGAGATGTTAATGAACGAACCCTTCGAACCCGCGACAACCATCTGTTTGACACCGGAGTTGTCACGCGCCAAGTTGAGCTCGCGTTCGACTTGACTCTCGAACGACTCGCGAATAGTCATACCCGGTGCAGCTTTCAGACGGTCGTTAGATGCGTCTTCAATGACCTGCACGACATTCTGCTTCCGCATCTCGATCTGCTCCGTGATGTACACCATTGTCTTCTTATCCGCGACCGTATCACCAATGCCTATCCTGAATCCATTGTGGAACCGCCAGTGATTAACCATCTGCTGGAGACCAGTGAACAGCGTACGAGTCGCTTCGGGACCTTTTTCGCGGAAGACGACGTGGATAAGACCGCCTTGCAACGCTCCAACCGTCTTTTTCTACACGATACCAAAGATGATCTCGCCGATTTCAATGAGCATGCCATCGTCGAAAACGGAGCTCGAAGGTTTCAGATCAGGCGAGCGATATATCTTTATTCCGCAAGGAATCGTCATGCTAAGAATCTGTTTGCCCGTCCATAATGGCTTCGGCTTCAAGATCGCCGGCGTCGGAATCGTGCCGTCCCAGTCCGGCACCCAGAGTAGGATGTTTTGCACCTGCACCCAGTCGAGGAAGCTATCCCGCAGAGTGAATTTCGGGACACTGCACAACGTGTCCTGTACGATGCCCATAACAGGTTTGTTCGCCTGCGGCGAGATGATCTGCTTTGTAACCCGTGCAATTTGATTGAGTTCGGCTCTCGCCTCTTCGCTCTGAGGAACGCTAGACGGAGCTGAGAAAGAGATGTAAAGCTAATCTTAAAAGTGACATACTGCTTGTTCATCTCATCGCCATCGAAATCGGCATCATACGGTGGAGTGACGGAAAGATTTAGACGAAAGGCTAGAATACACTAATCAACGACCATACATTGAGTTAAAGGTGGATAAACACGTACTAGAGTAAAGCATAAGTCGCACGCGATGCCTCGCCGGAGAAGGCTTCTTCTTATCGACTGCAGGGGACTTCTTCGTCGCTGTCTTTTTCCCTCCAGCTGTTGCCACAGATGCAGCTGATCGAATTGAATTCGCCGACGGTGACTTTCGAATGACGGGCGTCTTGTTTGCCGTTGTTTTCGTAGATACTGTAGTAATGGGCGACACCTTCCGTGTGCGCGATGCTGCGTTTACCGTACTAATTGGTGCCGCACTCGTTTCAGAGACGCGATGCGGCCGTCCTTTCAGTAGCGCAGGCGCCGACATTTTAGGCGATCTTGAGGTTCCGGTGCTGCGCATCGAGGTCATTGACGTGGTCAAGACTTTCCTTGACCGAGTAACAGAGTCGCGTGGGTCATGTTTTCGCGACGCGTCTTGAATGTAGACTCGCGTGCTGAAGCCCCGCTCCTGCTGCTGGACATTGACACATTCGAGAGCGAGGATGTCGGTCGCGAGGGCGAATGAGGTGGACGAAGAGTACCTTGCTGGCCCGCAGTGGCGGCATTTCTGCGGATAGTCGATGCATGTGAACGAGTAGATGAAACAGAGGCGGCGACAGACTTTGGTCTTTGCATGGAGACGATGTTTGGTAGTTTTACACTCGTGACACCTGCGTCTTTCCCAGTTGTGTGCGGAGAACGAGAAGCTACACTGGGCCGTCGAGAAACCACGGAAGATGATGCGGTAGAGCGCGCAAGGGACGAGGTCGAGCCCTTTAGTCGCGGGCTTTCTTGTTCGTCACCCTCCCCATCCACGTCCATACCTGAAGTACACGAGAGCGCACTCGGTGCCCTATGGACGCTTGGACTCGTGCTACGCGGGGTGGACGGCGCAAACTTCGAGTCTGGCCGGCTCTTCTTACGCTCACGCTCCGTTGCAGTCGTAAGGCGCGATGACGTTCGGCTAGTCGTCGACGCAACGCTGCGCGCTACGCTCCGGACAGATGCGCTAGACGAGGTGACAGCCGCATTCATGCGAGCAAGGTTCTTGTTCAGCACGCTCGTACGAAGCGAATGCGACGTGCTCATGCTATCGCGCTCAGTAGTGTCTTCAACCCTGATGCCGCAGAAGACGACAATGCAGCAGATAAGATGGAAGATGCAGATGCCAGAGACGGCTTTGCTGTCAGCGGCATGCTGCTTTGCATTGCTTTGATGGAGCCGAACAACTGTACAGGCCACGACTCCGATTTAGCAAGAGGTGGGGAAGGTGCCAGCGAGGAGGAGAACGAGAAATAGCGTGAGCATAAACAATAGCTAGCATTTGTTAGTCTCAAGGACAGGTGGTAGGTTCTGTGCTCGTGCTCACCTTTATGTCCCCAAACCTCCGAGTCCGTGTTGCTGCCTTCGTCCATCGCGTCCTCATCCAGTAGATCCCAGACGACATCTGGGAAGCGATCTTTCATGCGATGAAAGAGCAATTGGAGGTCCTCTTGCCATGCTGTCGTCGACCTCTTTGTTGCCTCGAGCAGTGCGGGTGGGCAGGCAGGCAGCTATGACGGGGCCGCTACCATGAGAAGCAGTGATGTAGTGTGATTAAGAAAAAAGCAGAGAAAGCCCAAGAGAAAAGTGAAGGAGACAAGTCAACTCAGGTGTGCCTCCGCTGAGGATCACATGGGGGAGTGAAGCGAGTGTCTTTGCTGCAGCAAAACAGACTCGTCAACGACCGCAAGGGTGGAGATCACATGTTGGCACTGTCGTCAACTCTGCTTTCGACCGATTTTTATTCAACCAGGCCACTTTATTTTACCAAAAATACATAAACAGACAGAGAATTGTCTGAAGTTTTTTTACATGCCTCAAGCTTGAGAATTGGATGGTTGAATAAAGTTAAATATGTTGATGAAGAAAGTGAGCACTGTACAGCCACAAAAGCAGTGAATGACTTCATCGCCACTGCTCAATTTAGCAGAAAAGGGGTCCAAAATTAACATATATGGTATGCCATCAGCTTATAAAAGCTGACAAAACCCCAAATCAGGCTCCCTAACTTTGCCCACAACAAAAGACAATACTTCGTAAACTCAGTAATCGTAATTTCGTAGTTCGATCCGACTATCTTATCGCGAAAGATAAGCTCACCAAGCCAGAATCCCAGCACGCGTTCCTGAGAGGAATCACTGGCGACTTACGTACAGCGCTTCTTCGGCGCTTAGAGATCAAGGAGTCCGATCACGAAGTGTTAGGCAGGAGTCCGGGAGATGACTCGGACTGGGCAGGTCTCGGCTGACTGTCGTCTGGGACGTGCTATACTTGAGCGGGGACTCGGGACACGCTGTACTCAGGCTAGGTCGTCGCGGAGGTAAGAGGATTAATACAAGTCTAAACTAATACAAGGGGGACGAGTCTCACCTAGGTCGTCGCGGAGGTAAGAGGAAAAGCAGAACAAGGAGTTCATGCGATTCCTGAGACCTTATATAGCGATGACCGTGAGACTATATTACCTAACATTACCTAACGAGTGGGAATGGAACGAATGAAGGCAGTGTGGGAATGATTGTGTAAGATGGGTAAATATAATGAAAAGGACGAATATAATAAAGGAAATGGTAAAAGGGAAAATAAAGGAAAAGGTGAAAGTTCAGGTTCTAACATTACCCCCCCTTCAAGGTTGGGCGTCCCGACCAACCATGATCGCGGTCGTCAGGCTCGGTGTCGACGAATAGCGGACGGAGTCGTTGACGAGGGATGTCGAGTTTTCGAGGTGCACCGGGATGTTTGAGGTAGAACTCAGCGATCGCCTCCTTCGCGTTCTCGCCGAAGTCCGTCTCAGGCTGCCAAGTAGGTTCATTGTAGCCTACCCACTTGACAAGGTACTGTAGTTTCCCTCGGTGCAGACGCGAGTCTAGAACCTCTTCAATCTCGTACTCCTCCTCGTTGTCGATGATGTCAGGTGGCGGCAGTGCTGGTTGTCTTTGGCTCTCGAAGGACGGTTCGACGGCGGGCTTTAGCAGTGCTTCGTTGAAGACCGGGTGGACCTTTTTCCATCGCTTTGGGAGCTTGAGCTTGTACGCGCTTGCTCCTACCTTGTCGACGATTTCGAAGGGGCCATACCATTTGTCAGCGAGTTTCTTTGTCGGCGAGTCTGTGCTGATGTTTCGCCCGTCAAGGAAAACCTTGTCCCCAGCCTTGTACTCAACCGAAATCCCTGCTGTCCGGTCGTGATAGCGTTTCATGTCGTCCGCCGCTTTGACCAAGTTGTCCTTCGCAACCCGATGAGTCTCCTTTATGTGCTTCGCGAATTCTTCCGCCGACATGTTGGCAGACGAGGTTCGTGTCGTGTCAAAGCTTAAGAGGTGACGTCCTGCGTTCGCGTAGAAAGGAGACATCTTCGTCGCCGAATGCTCGTGGTTATTATATGTGAACTCCGCGAGGGGGAGCCAGTCCTTCCAGTCCGATTGTCGATGGTTTACGAAGAGCCTAAGATATTGTTCAAGCTCTTGGTTAACGCGTTCCGTCTGACCATCTGTCTGTGGGTGATACGCCGTTGACGGGTTGCCTTCGATGTGTAGGAGTTTGTACAGCTCCTTCATCATCGATGCATCGAACTGCGTGCCTCGGTCATGGATGATCTTCTTCGGCAAGCCGTGGAGGCGGAAGACATGGTCGCGGTACAGTTGAGCCATGCCTTCCGCCGACAACCTTGTCGTCGTCGGGATCGCGTGCATCTGTTTCGAGAACCTGTCGACGAAAACGCAGATTGCGTTGTGTCCCTTGGAGTCCGGGAGTTCTCCGATGAGGTCGACCGTGACAATTTCCCATGGGCCTTCCGGGACCGTGTTCGGGTGGAGTGGCCTCGACCTCGATGCCCTCAGAGCCTTTGTTCACTGGCAGCGATCACACCCTCGGACATACGCTCTGACGTCGGAGAACATCGACGTCCACCAGAAGTCTCGTTGGACGAGTTCCACCGTTTTCGACGCTCCTGGGTGTCCAGCCAGTACCGAGTCGTGACATTCCCGTAATACGGCCTCCTTCATTGACGATGGCACGTACACCTTGTCTTTCATGCGCCACAATCCGTCGACCTCCGTCATTCCCGTCGGCCTCTCCGACTCGTCCTGCGCCCTCTGCGCTTCACCCACTCGTTTCATCACTTCGTCGCGTGATGTCCGCACCACTCCACGGTTCAACCACTTATCCTTGATGAACACGACCCCCTCGTTGTCATCCTTGCCCTGATCATAGCCCGCCATACGCGATAGCAGGTCGGCCTTGCCCATCGTCTTGCCCGACTTGTGTTTGAGGTGGAAGTCGAATTCTTCAAGTTCGGTCCGCCAGCGAGCTTGGCGATAGCTCAGCTTCTGCGCTGACCTGAAGTAGGTGAGGTTGGCGTGGTCGGACCAGATTTCAATCTTGTGGCAAGCGCCAAGGAGGTATTGCCGCCACTCCTTGAGTGCCGAAATGATCGCGAGCATCTCCTTGTCATAGATCTCGTAGTTTCGTTCCGCTGGTTCAAGTGCCTCTGACCTGTAGGCGATCACCCTCCACTTCCCTTCCTGCTTCTGCAACAACACACCACCGAGCGCAAAGTTCGACGAGTCCGCTTCTACGCGGAAAGGGCCCTCGTCATTGGCGATGGCTAGGACTGGAGGTGAGCAGAGACGTCGTCTCAGCTCCTCGAACGCTTCCTGCTGTTCGGTCTCCCATACCCAGTCCTTCTTGCCCGTTAACGACGTCAACGGTCGGACCACCTTGCTGTAGTCCTTAATAAACCGTCTTAGCCAGTTTCCCATACCGAGGAACTGTTGCAGCTCCTTGAGGTTCCGTGGGACTGGCCAGTTTGCAATCGCCTCCGTCTTTGCCGGGTCAGCCCTGATCTCACCATTGCCGATGATGTGGCCGAGGTATTTGACGACCTTGGCATCAAACTCGCACTTCTCCGGCTTCAGGTACAGGCCATTTTCTCGGAGGATCTGGAGTACGCGCCTCGACGTGTCGATATGCTCCTCAATGGTTTCCGAGAGGATCAGGATGTCGTCGAGGTATACGATGATCAAGTTCGCGTAGATTAGGTCCTTAAAGATGTGGTTGACAAAGGCCTGGAACGTGGCCGGCGCGTTGCAAAGGCCAAAAAACATGACCGTTGGTTCGAAGAGGCCCATGTTCGTGCGAAATGCTGCCTTCCATTCATCACCCTCGCGGATCCGGATATTGTAGTACCCCCAGCGAAGGTCAAGCTTAGTGATGTACTTCGCTTTCTTGACCTTGTCGACGAGTTCGTCAATGAGAGGGAGGGGATACTTGTTCTTGATCGTACCGTCATTGAGCTTACGGTAATCCTGGATCGGGCGTAGCGATTTGTCGGCCTTCTTTATGAAGAAGAAGGGCGACGCCATGGGCGATATCGACCGTCGAATGCGACCCGACTTCAGATTTTCATCAAGGAAGTCCTTGAGTGACTGCTGCTCAGTTGGTGTGAGCGGGTAGATCTTACAGTCGCTCGGTTTGAAGTCGGGTTTCAAGTCGATGACATGGTCCCAGGGTCGGTGTTCCGGCAGCTTCTCGAAACCTTTTTCGCTGAAAACGTCGGCGTAGTCGTTGAGGTATGCGGGCCAGGACGCCTTGTCCATTCGCATCTCACTCACCCTCCTCAACTGCTCCACCTCCTCCTTCATCTTGCCTAGGTCCTCCACCTGCTTCCTTTCGATCGCACATTCGCTCGGGCAGCGCGTAAAGTCAAGTGTACCCGTCTTCCAGTCGACCTCTGGGTTGTGTCGTCGAAGCCAGTCGTACCCCAGGAAGATGTTAGACGATGCCAGTGAGGTTACCGCCAGGACGATCCGTTCCTTATGGTGACCAATCGTAAGTTCAATGTCGACGTACTCCTCGATCAACCCGGCTTCGTTGTGTGTGCCGTCGGCATTGAGTACCGCAAGGGGCCAGATATAACGCTTCGTCTCCAGCCCATACCGTTCGACGAATCTCACGTCGATGCACGATCCCGTACATCCCGAATCCACGAGCGCGTGTGCATCCACCTCCCTCACTTCACCTTCCACGCTGTGTTCGACGTTCAGGAGAAGGTCCAGCTGGCGTCCACCAGTTCCTCTCATGAACAGCTGCTCATACTCTTCACTCTCCTTCACACCGGTGGGGACTTTGTACTCGGGAAAACCATCGACGTCGTTTGCATTTATGTATTGTACAGATGGTTGGTTATATTTTAACGAGTCCAGAGTCGAAGTCCCTTGTTCTTCTCGGTCAGTCGCCCCGATGGCTACACCTGACCACTCGCAAAACCCTGCGAGTCGACGACCTCTTCGTCATTGTCTTCTTCCTCCACATAGTCCTCCACAGTCGACCTCCGAGTGTCTACGACTTCCTCGAAGGCCGACTCCTTCATCGCTCCGAGCTCGTCAGCAAGGACACGACGTTCGCCTGGCGCCATCAGTTCCAGCATGCGCTGGATGATCGGTTTCGCTTGCGGGCACTTGTCCTTGAAGTGGCCCAACCCGCCACAGATCCAGCACGCGCGTCGTCGTTGTGCCTCGTTCATTGAGACGTCCATCGGCTGACCCGCGCCTCCGAAGGTGACACCGGTCGCGTCGCGTCTATCGACGTGAGGGGCCGCTACCTGACGGCGAGCTGGTGGTGCTTGTTGTGGTAGGCGAGGAGGGGGAAGAAAGGCGCGTCCTCGTTGGATAGCGCGAATCTGCTGTTCGCCGCGGTCTATTTCGATCGCCTTGTTCTTCCAATCCTCGTATTTTGTTGGGACTGGCGTCGACCTTAGCACTCCACGGACCACCTCGATGTTCATTGCTCGCTTGAGGTGATCGCAGATGACGCTGTCGTCTTTCAGCTTGGCGCGCTTAATGATCACGTCGAACTTCTGGAAGAACTCGTCCGCGGTTAGGTCCTTCTGAACCTTATCTCGGAAATCCTTCAGCGCTTTCTCCTTGCGATTTGGGTCGTCGAACGAGGCGTCGAGTCGTTCCTGGAATCTTTCCCAGCTGTCGGTGAAGGTGACGATTCCCGACGTTGTCGACTCCTCGACGTAGTTCTGCGCCCACGTTGCCGCATTACCACCTTTCAGGTAGGAGAGAGCTACATAAATCTTACTCTCTGACGTAGGGTATCGACTTGGATTTGCGGATACGAAAAGAAGGACTTCATGTCTGAAGTCGAGGTAATCATCGCCACCAGTGAATTCACGTGGTCGGGCGACGTCAATGTTTGGTACAGCAGCGGTACTAGGGCCCGCTGGGGTGTTTGCGGCTTGGTGAGCGAAGGCGCCCGCTACGATCGCCGCGATTTGCTCCAACTGTTGTGTGCTGAAGCTTCCCGTTGACATTGTTGTTCTAGGCGTGTCCGTTTGTCGCTCAGGGGGGGTCGGTGGTGATGAATCTCGTCGCGCTTCTCTATATGGTCCTGGGATCGGCGGGAGAATGGTTGATGTCGAAAGCGATGGCGAAATCGGGGTTGTCTGATCTACCGGTGCAGGAGCCCACTTTAATCTTCTTCCTCCTTCAAGCGTCGAATACCAGAGTCCTTTCTCTGGACGCCACCAGATAACGTATTCAACGCCTGTTTGAGTAACCGTGAACCAGGAGCGGTGTTCCTCGTTGTACCAGGAACGAGGCGGGAGAGCACGACGTTGTTCCTCGTCGAGATCTATGTTGACGATGGAGGAGGAACAGGGATCGGGTGTGCGTTGGTACCGGGGTTACGCCAACGTTGAGCGGGTTCGTCAGCGAAGTTGATGACGAGGCGGTAGGATCCGAGTGAGATCACAAACGAGATTGTCGTCGAAGTTTGTACTCGTCTGGTTACCCACGTCCACGTCAGGTGCGTGCTCCACCAGAGGCTAATCCGGAGAGCCAGGGTGGGAGAGGGTTTCCCGATTAGGGCGTCAGGTCCTCCAAGGTCGAGTAGGCGTCCAAATGCGGTAAAGGTCGGGGAAAGTCGGATTACTTAATACATGAACGTTCGAAAACGCCCGGGCAGGGTTGAGGGTTGTCGTTCAGGGGTTTTACACGTCAAGTCCGTCGAGGGGAGCGCTCCTCTAGACCGAGTGAAGGCGAGTCGACAGCGACGACGTACGCTGGGGATGAGCCTGGGTGGCGGTTCTGCTTTTATGTTAGGCGGGAGTCCGGGAGATGACTCGGACTGGGCAGGTCTCGGCTGACTGTCGTCTGGGACGTGCTATACTCGAGCGGGGACTCGGGACACGCTGTACTCAGGCTAGGTCGTCGCGGAGGTAAGAGGATTAATACCAGTCTAAACTAATACAAGGGGGACGAGTCTCACCTAGGTCGTCGCGGAGGTAAGAGGAAAAGCAGAACAAGGAGTTCATGTGATTCCTGAGACCTTATATAGCGATGACCGTGAGACTATATTATCTAACATTACCTAACGAGTGGGAATGGAACGAATGAAGGCAGTGTGGGAATGATTGTGTGAGATGGGTAAATATAATGAAAAGGACGAATATAATAAAGGAAATGGTAAAAGGGAAAATAAAGGAAAAGGTGAAAGTTCAGGTTCTAACACGAAGAAGGCGACCCCTACAAAATCGAAACTATCATCCAGCACGCCGACTTCATCCTCGGAGGAGCATCATTCAGTGGCTCGACGGCTCAGGCGCCACGTACCTCGACTTCCAGCAGCTCGATTACCGTCAAAAAGGAGGAGGTTGATCTCAGCACAATCATGGAAACACTCAAGAGCTTCCAAGTCCAGCTCGACGCCATGGGACGAGGATCAGGTACGACTAGAAGCAACGCACCAGTCTTGACGTCACCAGCAGCACCTGTACCTTTGCAGCCACGAAACCCAGGGTGCACGTTCTGTGGGGAGCTAAGCCATTTCATTCGATCTTGCCCAAAAGTCCTTGAATATATCCAGAACGGCAAGTGCGCATGCAACGCGGAAGGACGAGTAACCCTGGCCAACAGGAGCTTCGTCCCGAGCACAGTCCCTGGACGAACGATCATGGAACGTATCGACGGATTCTTAGGAAAAGATCAAGTCGCGCATACAGTCAACTTAGTCGAAGTCGCCGACTCCGAAACTACATTCCCCGAACCCGTTCTCGTGGCCTCAGCGACGATTGAGGAGATCCCAGAAGACGAATACGAGGTAGAGAGACTCGAGGTATTGCTAGGAGAAGCTAGGAGGAGGACCAGTGCGGCGCGAAAAGCTAAGTTTGATGGAGTACAAGTTCCCCCTACTTGAGGTAGTGGGCCATTGGGATGGCAAGCTACGATTACTGTTTTCTGTGTCTTTCATTTTATATGAGAGGACTAAAGCTTGCAAATTATACTAAAATATTATTCTCATTAGTGAATTATTTAGTATTCAGTAAACAGTAATCATAGCTTGCCATCCTAATGGCCCACTACCTCAAGTACTAACTAAAAAACCAGCAGCATTCAAAAATTGATTAAAAATTTCTCCAAAAGGTGCAATTCGAGAATCCAGAGTGATATGATTGAGTAGACAAGAGAGGAATATGAACATGCCAACAAGTGATTTCAGTGATAAGGGCATCTGTCCAGAGCAAGGAGTGACTAAACATGGGAGTAGGGTAAAAGAAAGAAAGAAAGAAAAAGAAAAAGGGCAGGAATCCGAACTTAAATATGTTCCAAGATTCACAAGCCCGAACCGACAGCATCTACAACATACAGCACCTGCTGTGGCCTCACAAAGAGACCTCGATACTCTGCGTTCGACATGTCCGACACTGACGGCGAACTGCTACGGAAACACTTCTTGCGGTCAACGTTGAGCTGCTCCCCCTCGCGCTTCGTGCCCTTCCAGCCACTAATAACACTAGTTCCACAGTTATTCGTCAAATCAACGCATTGCCGGCTGGTCATGCATTCGTCGTCACCCCATTCCGATGCCAAAGTAGCGCACGCCACCCCATGAGCCGTCATTCCACTGGCGGCCCTCAAGCTGATCGTCTGCCCAAGCATCACCCACGGGCATCTCGACACCGACCCATGGCCCGCTCTCACCCTCAACCTCGCCGATATAACGGGCAAACGCACGGAACCGCTTCTGCCTTGAAGTAATGATACATGGAATGCCGATGTCCAATGTAGCGCCACGGGGTTGCAGCATGTCCGTCTCCCCCGCAGACACTCGATTGAGGGTAATGGTGTCATTCGATTCCTTGTGCCGCAATGTAGCGAGAGTTGTATTTGATCCGTTGTCGCTCGATCGCAGAGATCTGTCGTCTGCGATGATGGCATCCATCCGCCCTTTCCCCTTCCCCTCCCTTTAATCGTCAATGTACTGCCTGTATTGGGAGGATCTTCAGGGTCAATATTTTCCTTAGATGGCATTTTCGGCAATGGCCAAGCTTTCCGCGATACGGCCAGCAACGTAGTTCATCGTAAGTTTCCTGTCAAGCATCTTCAAGCGATCGAGCTCAAGATGAAGTAGCCATGGCGACTGAAGATGAGGACCCGACTCAATTTCCTCGTCGGAGATGGAGAAGAATGCATCAACAAACTCCTTATCATCCTCAATGATCGTCGTACTTGAATCAGGATCGTAGTAGATCTCGACCGTCGCTGTAACGGTACGCAGCGATGTGTGCACAAGTTCTGTTTGCACCGACTTGGCCCTCGTGTCGACAGCAGCAATTTCTGGGTCCAGGTACACGGAGTCTTGATATTCACGGCGATGTTGATGATTTCTTTAAGACGCGGCACACCGAGCGTGACGTTTTTACTCGAAACACCAGCGTAATGGAAGGTATTTAGTGTCATCTGCGTCGCCGGCTCACCAATCGACTGGGCAGCAAGTATGCCGCACATCTCGCCCGGATGAGCGACCGACTGGTTGAACTTCATCTCCACCTCGCCCAAGACCCAGTCAAACGCTTCTCTGTTGAGATGGAACTCCTCTAGGACTGGACACGCGGCAAAAGTCGCCCGAAGGAGCATGCGGAATGCAACAGAAGCGTTCTCGGCAGCTTCCTTTATTAAAAGATCGTCGCCGCGCACAACGATGAGGCGGTCTGCGAGCTGCTGCACCTGCTCAATGATGTAAACCGGCTCCAGATCGCTCGGTTTTCTGTGGTCGATATAGAAAATCTGCGTTGCATTCTGCACGATGCGGTTCAGGTTGACAGGAAGATAGTGGGCAGCGGAATTGTCACGGCCCGGGAAAATGAATTCATGTAGCAAGTTACGATCCTCATGAAGACGGCCGTATTCCTCATCGAGTTTTTGCCGGAGCTCGAGGGATGAGTCGTCGATACCGATTTGCAAAACATCAGGAAGGAATCCACCCTTTGGGTCAGTGACGTCGACCCGATAGCGATGTTCGAACTCACGATCACTGATACCGAACGTTTTGATCGTTTGCCGTTCAATAAAAGCACCGTCCAGTGAGTTTCGTACAGTCCCGTCGTAGCAGACAGCCACGTCTTCGAGTGCCTTTACAAGTCGACACTGAATGTAACCAGTCTCGGCCGTCTTGACAGCGGTATCGATCAAACCTTCGCGACCAGCCATAGTGTGGAAGAAAAACTCTTGTGGAGTTAATCCACGAAGATACGAGTTCTCAACGAAACCGCGCGCCTCTGGGCCGAAGTCATCCTCCGTAAAGTGAGGTAGAGTGCGATGCCCGAAGCCAAACGGGATTCACTTCCCTTCAACGGCCAACATCTCTCGTTGTTATACCCAATAACGTTGTTGTTTGTTGGATCCGGATTCGCGTTGAGGTAACGTTGTATAAGGTCGCGTGATTCCTCGGCGGTGAAGCGGAATAAAATATGCAAACGTTCAAAATAACGAAAATAGAGACGGACTGGATGGCGTGTCTCGGTCGCAGAATCACGGTACTGCAGGAAATTGTTGGGCAGTTGTGGGGGACCCACCATTTCACTTGCGCGTTGCAAGCCGAGGATGAGAAGATCGAGGACAAGACCATAATATTGGAAGACAAAGGCAGAGAACTGCAGACCGCGGATCATCCCGTATGTGTTCGTATGTGCCATATCTTTGTAGGTGAAAACACAGTTATTATTCGCTGTGATATAGTCCGCAAGATTATGGTCGAGAATAAGACGAAGCAAACGGTTGAGAAGGGTCAAGTCAATCTTTTCGTAGACCTTCGACAGTACGGTCTCCATCATCACTACGCATTCGCCCTCGCTTGTCTCCCAGATGTCCGTCAAGTTATTGATACCCTGACAACACTTGTACACCAGAAGGGGAGGAGGTTCAATGTCCGCAGGCTTGATCCATGCCGGGAATAACCCGCGCCTGTCAGCCTCAAAGAATAAGAACAGGTCAAGATATGTGTCTGTAATCTTCTCAACGGGTTCGATGTCGTAGCAGGGGATGAGCTTGCCATATGTGTCGAAGAACTCAATGCCTGCCTCTCTGAAGGCTCGCCGAGCGAGCAAGAGACGCTTGATCCTAGACAGACCTGCACGCGAATCGATTAGCTACACCCTACGACCAATTAGAAAAAAAACATACATTCGCGTGGATTGTCATACGCCTGCTCAAAGAGAGCAAGCTCCTCACGCTGAGATTTGTTAAGACGACCTTTGACGCTGTGCGCGTCATGCTTGTACGAAAGGGGACTGTATGGAAACATCAGTGAGAGCTATTGAAAGGCGTAGTTATTTGGATCTTACGGGAATGGGATGGGAGCACCGCGCGCGGCGTAAGCTCCTCACGGCCATGTACGTGCGGATCGTGGTGATGATGGTGTTCGCGCGGTAGGTTGATGTTCCGTGTGTTCAACGTGAGAGTATTTGTGCGTGTGCGCGGCGTCGCATCGATAGCACCGGGAGCACCTGGCGGGGCACCCATAGCGAGGTAATTGTTTACGTTTTGATCGAGTGCAACAATCCCATCTACGACGTCATCGTCCGCTGCATTCGTCTCGATAATGATATGTGCATCCAAATCGACATCGAGCGCATCAGATGTACCCGCGACACCTACATCGGCTGCACCGGTCGCCGCTGGTCAGGGAGAGTCTGCAACGATTCCGACGGTCCGACGTCCGTGGAGAAGTGAAGGAGGCGGGAGCAAGTCTTCGTCCATGTCCTGGTCGTGTGATGTCGTCGTCTCCATCTCGACATCACCATCCGCATCCGGCTCGCCATCATCCTCCGTCTCTGTGTCAGGCCTCGAAGTTGATGTCGAGGGCGTTGCCGCTTCTGCCACCATCCGGCGCGAATTGTTAGAGAGCGCGCCATCGACGCACCCGCAGTTGCCTGCTCGCGTGCATTCGGCTGTGTGTCCCAAACTCGGCGCGCCACGACTTGCCAGATCTGTCACGCCCTGGTACAATGACCGTACTTGTTGGGGTACCTGAGCCAGACCGCGTCGCATTCGCAGACGTGTCAGTCGAGACGAACGTCTCAGCATCCAATGTGGCAATGCTTTGTTCTTCCTGAAAGGCCCTCAGATCAGTCAGCCAATAACAAAGATGATGGATGACTCACCTCGGTGTTCGCAAGGGATCGTTCGATAGCGAGCAGTCTGACGAGTTCTTGGGCCTGCTCGCGCTGACGCTGTTCTAATTGCTGCTGCCGTCGTTGCTGACGCTGTTCACGGGTCTCGCGTGGTATGCCGCTCGCACTCGTGCTCGGCCCGACAACAAATCCTTTTGACTCCAGCCATGCCTCCAACACGCACCCAACGACCTCGAGAGTACCCGCCTGGACGACGCGGCTCCGTATGAGCTCTGAGCCACGCACACCGATGTTGGCCACACATTGGAATGCAAGGGAGAATCGGTAGGCGGCGTGCCGGTCGAACGACTTTGGGTTCAGGGCTGGCACAAGTGCTGGACGTGGAAGGCCCGAGGGCGACAGATCAAAGATCGCCGATGGATTCTCAGGCGGCGGAGGGGAGAGGCAGAAATCGCGAAGGAGGAGGACAAGCACTCGAGGCCACCGTCGCACGTGAGGATCTCTCGGATGCGTGGTGAAGTCGAAATGAGATATGTGAGGTGCGTGAGCGAGTTCAGCAATGGCAAGGGAGACGTAGTATCGAGCGCTGTGTACGATGAGCAGTCAGTCGAGCACACTGGCGGCGGCGATGAGCAGAACAGATCAATACCGAAGGGGATATAGTCAACTAGCTGTTGTTGTATGATAGATCCGAATAGATGGCCCGTCATCGCGAGTTCGCACGGCAGGTAGAACGTCTGGAAGAATTTGGATTCGTCGAAGAGGAAGTGGTGCATGCAAGGGAAGATTTCGTGGTCGCGCGGTTAGTAGATTTCTTACTGCATTGTAGCACGATGATGACTTGGTCGATCGTGATCTGTTCGCCATACATCTGCTTTAAAATGCCGTCGACCTCTGCTTCAATGTCAGAGGAATAGCTGATGACAGTGAATGTAGGCTCCGAGTTTCCGGCGCCAGGATAGTCTTCACGATTTCGATGGAGATGTAAAGAGAGCTCGGAACGATGTTCTGAAATGCAATCAAGCAAGACCTACAGTCAAAGATCAGTAAGCGATCGCAGAGGGAACCATAAAGACACTCACACGAAAGTAACGATTGCATTAACGGCCGAAGAGCTCGACGGATCGCTACCCTGTTCAAAGAAATGTACACTAGTATCCGACTTACTGTCCATAACGCCATTAGCAATGCCCGTCGCAAGACACATAAGAATCAGAAAAGTTCGTCTCCCGTTCGATTTTGCTCCGTTTACTAGGCGTGCTCCCACTGTTCAACATAATCTTCATGTCCGCGCCAGTGAATGCAACTAAGCCAATAATCCACGTTGTGTTTCGCATTGAACATCCACGGAATAGCATCTCGTTGATGGTCGCCGGCTCGACTTTCTCTGCCCCCGCCTCGTGCTCGCGGTATCTCAGCACGCCATTGTAAAGGTACAGATTAGCGTGCGGCGGTTCGGAGTCCAGGATGAAACTTGCATGCTCAATGTCTTCCTCGCTCTGCAGAGATGATGTCGCCTTCAATGACCGATGAGGCTTCAGATTCGTTTCGCCATCCAGGTTCTTCGTCTCCAAATAGCATAAGCCATCCTCTTCCGAAGTAGAAAGGACAATGATGTCGGCCGGCACTTGATCGTTATTGCGCAACAGAACAATGTCTCCGATTCGAGAGCGTGCGTTCCCAACGTGCCGTACCAGGTGCCCGCCCATTCCAATCGACGACGCCAATGGACTTACGCGAAAGAGTGGTAACCACTTCATGCACCAGCCCTCTCCGAAAAGACCAACAAGGGCGCGCCGCACGCCACGCTCAAGGTATGTGTTCTGCACGTCTGGACGCACGGAAAACGCGAGCGTATGCGGTGCGCGACGTGCACACTGGCGGCAGCGAGACCCACCTGTGCCCCAGCGACCTCCAGTGATACGTTCATACTCAGCAAATTCGAGGAAAGCGTGGAAGAGCCCATGGAGAATCTCCTGCACGAGGCGTGCCTGCACCTTGTCATGGAGCGTCTGCAATTGAAGATAGTTCGCGGAGCACAGGATAGCGAAAGCGGTGTCCAAGTCATATGAACGGTCGCTGAAGCTGAGCGTTTCGGTGTATGAGTATCCTAAGGAAAAGTGCAGCGCTGGAGGAGCAAAGGGAGGTGAGGGAAGGCAAAGGGTCGTGAGCTCGCCGGGGCCAGGGGTATTCTTGAGACCATAGGTGATGAGTTGATCGCAGAAATACGGTGCACGCGTTACAAGAACAAAAAATCGATGTGAGCAGAAGACGGCGGTCGTCTCTTCTTCATTGGAAGGAGCACCTATTGTTGGCATATCGCTGTGTAGTTCAATGCGAACGTCAGAATACAGACGAGACCTCCACACGAACACAAGGTCCTCGCGAAGCTTGTCGACGCGTGCCTCTTCCACATTGGCGTCGCCTTCCCGGCCCTCCTCATTCGCATCGAACAAAAACTCAAACACATCCCCAAATCCCTTTCCTGTATAGAGATACTCGAGCTCGTTGGTGAATAACACGGGATTATGGTTGAGAGATATGCGCGTGAGGGAGCCGATTACAGAGGGCGCAGGGGAGATAGGCCAGAATTGGGAAGGTGAAGTGGAGCACATTGAGGCGGTAGGGGAACTCAACGCCAAGGTTGAGAGAGTGTGCAGATGTTGTCGGCATTGGAAGTGACAATGTCGGAGAGGCAGCGAAAGGAAGTGGGGACACGATAGGTGTCGGGCGGAACGAGAAATAGTGCGCCTGGGAACTGAGTAGTGCACGAGCATAAATGATAGCTAGCATTTGTTAGTCTCAAGGACAGGTGGTAGGTTCTGCGCTTGTGCTCACCTTTATGTCCCCGAACCTCCGAGTCCGCGTTGCGGCCTTTGTCCATCGCGTCCTCACCCATTAGATCCCAGACGTCGTCTGGGAAGCAATCCTTCGCGCGATGAAAGAGCGATTGGAGGTCCTCTTGCCATGCTGTTGTCGACCTCTTCGTTGCCTCGAGCAGTGCAGTTGGGCAGGCAGGCAGCTGTGACGGGACGGCTACCAAGACAAGCAGTGATGTAGTGTGATAAAGAAAAAAGCAGAGAAATCCCAAGAGAAAGGTGAAGGAGACAGACTCGTCGACGGTGCCTCCCACTGAGGTTGGAGATCATGTTGGCACTGTCGTCAACTTTGCTTTCGACTGATTTTTAATTCAACCAGGCCACTTTATTTTACAAAAAATACATAGACAGATAGAGATTTGTCTGAAGTTTTTTTACATGGTTCAAGGTTGAGATTTGGATGGTTTAATAAAATTAAATATGTTGATGAAGAAAGTGAGCACTGTACAGCCACAAAAGCAGTGAACGACTTCATCGCCACCGCTCAATTTAGCAGAAAAGGGGTCCAAAATTAACATATATGGTATGCCATCAGCTTATAAAAGCTGACAAAAACCCAAATCGGGCTCCCTAACTTTGCCCATAACAAAAGACGATACTTCGTAAACTCAGTAATCGTAACAAGAGCGAAGAGGGGAGGAGTCAAACGCACAAGTGTCGCGGACGACGTTGTCAAGAGTAAGCAGCAGTGGATTCCAAGAATACTGAGGTGAGGGACAATACAGGTGAACGAGCTACCTATATACTCAATACCTGTGTGACCCGACTACTATAAAGAGAATGACGTTCCTGGGAAATGGAATGTGATGGAACGTCATGGAATGTGATTAATAATGAGCGGACGACGTCGCCTGCGACCGCGTGCAAGGGTCTCGCGATCGATAAGTGGGTGACATCAACAAACGAGCGACAAAGGGAAGAGTTCGGTGTGGGAGGGGAAAGGGACGTCGACGGGGATGATGACGATGGAAGAAAGGAAATAATAGTATGCGCACTTGAGATCCTAACAAAGAAATGGTAAAAAGGAAAATAAAAGAAAAGGGGAAAGTTTGAGTTCTAACAGTGACCAGCATAACCTTCAGAGGTGCTGGACAAGCAATGGACATCTCTATGAATGAAATGTGATGATGGGGAGCCTGTTGGTTGTGTGGCCAGCCAGGGCACTTTAAGAACACATATCCACAGGCGAAACAGATCATGCAGAGGGTGGTCCGGATGATGGAACTGGATGTTTGCCATGCCTTTGCAGATGAACTTGGCGCAATGAAGGAGTCAGCATTTGAGGAAGTCGTAGACACTCAAAAGTCAACAGTGGAGAACCATGTGGAGGAGGAAGACAATGACAATGAGGTGGTTGACTCACAGGATTTTGCAAGTGGTCAGGCGTAACCACCAGGGGGACTGACCAAGAAGTTTCAGGAGTTTCAAGTTCAGACTCGTTAAAACTTGAGGTAGTGGGCCATTAGGATGGCAAGCTACAATTACTGTTTACTGAATATCAAATAATTCACTAATGAGAATAATGTTTTAGTATAATTTTCAAGCTTTAGTCCTCTCATATAAAATGAATCATATAGAATGAAAGACTCAGAAAACAGTAACTGTAGCTTGCCATCCCAATGGCCCACTACCTCAAGTACATAGAGACAAATAGTTGAATCCTTTGTTTCTCTACAATTGTCTGTATTCTTACTTTTTGTCATTGTTCTCTTCTAGGTAGCTTGGTTGGACTCTAGTGACATAACTACATATTATTGCCTTATTCATCATGCCTTCATTATATTACTATTATAGCACTGACTACATGTCCAATTGAAATGCAATGCACAACTCATCTGTGTGCTAACATACTCCAAAATGATTTCTAACTTATTGCATGAGGCACAAGAATGCCGTTTGTACAGAAACTCAACACAAATGTACTAACTAAAAAACCGACAGCATTCAAAAACTGATTAAAAAATTCTCCAAAAGGTGCAATTGAATCCAGAGTGATCCGATTGAGTAGATAAGAGAGGAATATGAACATGCCAACAAGTGATTTCGGTGATGAGGGCATCTGCCCAGAGCAAAGAGTGACTAAACATGGGAGTAGGGTAAAAGAAAGAAAGAAAGAAAAAGAAAAAGGGCAGGAATCTGAACTTAAATATATTCCAAGATTCACAAGTCCGAACCGACAGCATTTACAACATACAGCACCTGCTGTGGCCTCACAAAGAGACCTTGATACTCCACGTTCGACACATCCGACACTGATGGCGACGTGCTACGGAAATGCTTCTTGCGGTCAACGCTGAGCTGCTCCCCCTCGCGCTTCGTGCCCTTCCAGCCACTAATGACGCTAGTTCCATAGTTATTCGTCAAATCAACGCGTTGCTGGCGAGTCATGCATTCGTTGTCGCCCCAATCCGATGCCAAAGTCCCGACGTCGAAGTAGCGCACGCCACCCCACGAGCCGTCATTCCACTGGCGGCCATCGAGCTGATCGTCTGCCCAATCATCGCCCACGAGCACCTCGACAACAACCCATGGCCCGCTCTCACCCTCAACCTCACCGATATAACGGGCAAATGCACGGAACCACTTCCGCTTTGAAGTAATGATACATGGAATGCCAATGTCCAATGTAGCACAACGGGGTTGCAGCGTGACCGTCTCGCCTGCAGACGCTGTCTCCCCCGCAGGTACTCGATTGAGGGTAATGGTGTCATTCGATTCCTTGTGCCGCAATGTAGCGAGAGTTGTATTTGATCCGTTGTCGCTCGATCGCAGAGATCTGTCGACTGCGATGATGGCGTCCGCCTGCCCTTTCCCCTTCTCCTTCCCTTTAATCGTCAATGTACTGCCTGTATTGGGAGGATTTTCAGGGTCAATATTTTCCTTAGATGGCATTTTTGGCAATGGCAAAGCTTTCCGCGATACGGCCAGCAATGTAGTTCATCGTAAGTTTCCTGTCAAGCATCTTCGAGCGACCGAGCTCAAGACAAAGTAACCATGGCGACTGAAGATGAAGACCCGACTCAATTTCCTCGTCGGAGATGGCGAAGAATGCATCAACAAACTCCTTATCATCCTCAATGATCGTCGTACTTGAATCAGGATCGTAGTAGATCTCAACCGCCGCTGTAACGGTACGCAGCGATGTGTACGCAAGTTCTGTTTGCACCGACTTGGCCCTTGTGTCGACAGCAGCAATTTCTGGGTCCAGGTACACGGAGTCTTGATATTCACAGCGACGTCGATGATTTCTTTAAGATGCGGCACCCCGAGCGTGACGTTTTTACTCGAAACACCAGCGTAATGGAAGGTATTTAGTGTCATCTGCGTCGCCGGCTCACCAATCGACTGAGCAGCGAGTGTGCCGCACATCTCGCCCGGATGAGCGACCGACTGGTTGAACTTCATCTCCACCTCGCCCAAGATCCAGTCAAACGCTTCTCTGTTGAATGGAACTCCTCTAGGACTGGACGCATGGCAAAAGTCGCCCGAAGGTGCATGCGGAATGCAACAGAAGCGTTTTCGGCAGCCTCCTTTATTAAAAGATCGTCGCCGCGCACAACGATGAGGTGGTCTGCCAGCTGCTGCACATGCTCAATGATGTAAACCGGCTCCAGATCGCTCGGCTTTCTGCGGTCGATATGGAAAATCTGCGTTGCGTTCTGCACGATGCGGTTCAGGTTGACAGGAAGATAGTGGACAGCGGAATTGTCACGGCCCGGGAAAATGAATTCACGGAGCAATTTACGATCCTCATGAAGACGGTCGTATTCCTCGTCGAGAGCTCGAGGGATGAGTCGTCGATACCGATTTGCAAAACACCAGAAAGGAATCCACCCTTCGGGTCAGTGACGTCGACCTGATAGTGATGTTCGAACTCGCGATCATTGATACCGAACGTTTTGATCGTTTGCCATTCAATAAAAGCACCGTCCATACCATCCTCGCCATACACGAATTGGATCAGGTCACCCAGTGAGTTTCGCACAAGTCCCGTCATAGCAGACAGCCACGTCTTCGAGTGCCTTTACAAGTCGACGCTGAATATAATCAGTCTCGGCCGTCTTGACAGCGGTATCGATCAAATCTTCGCGACCAGCCATAACGTGGAAGAAATACTCTTGCGGAGTTAATCCACGAAGATACGAGTTCTCACGAAACCGCGCGCCTCTGGGCTGAAGTCATCCTTTGTAAAGTGAGGTAGTGTGCGATGCCCGAAGCCAAACGGGATTCACTTCCCTTCAACGGCCAACATCTCTCGTTATACCCAATAACGTTGTTGTTTGTTGGATCCGGATTCGCGTTGAGGTAACATTGTATAAGGTCGCGTGATTCCTCGGCGGTGAAGCGGAATAAAATATGCAAACGATCAACATAACGAGAATAGAGACGGACTGGATGGCGTGTCTCGGTCGCAGAATCACGGTACTGCAGGGAATTGTTGGGCAATTGTGGGGGACCCGCCATTTCACTTGCGCGTTGCAAGCCGAGGATGAGAAGATCGAGGACAAGACCATAATATTGGAAGACAAAGGCAGAGAACTGCAGACCACGGATCATCCCGTATGTGTTCGTATGTGCCATATCTTTGTAGGTGAGAACACAGTTATTATTCGCTGTGATATAGTCCGCAAGATTATGGTCGAGAATAAGACGAAGCAGACGGTTGAGAAGGGTCAGGTCAATCTTTTCGTAGACCTTCGACAGTACGGTCTCCATCATCACTACGCATTCGCCCTCGTTTGTCTCCCAGATGTCCGTCAAGTTATTGATACCCTGGCACCACTTGTACACCAGAAGGGGAGGAGGTTCGGTGTCCGCACTTGTCAAAGAATAAGAACTGGTCAAGATATGTGTCTGTAATCTTCTCAACTTCGATGTCGTAGCAAGGGATGAGCTTGCCATATGTGTCGAAGAACTCAATGCCTGCCTCTTTGAAGGCTCGCTGAGTGAGCAAGAGACGCTTGATCCTAGACAGACCTGCACGCGAATCAATCAGCTACATCCTACGACCAATTAGAAAAAAAAATATACTATTCGTGTGGATTGTCATACGCCTGCTCAATGAGAGCAAGCTCCTCACGCTGAGATTGATTAAGACGACCTTTGACGCTGTGCGCGTCATGCTTGTACGAAAGGGGACTGTATGCAAACATCAGTGAGAGCTATTGAAAGACGTAGTTAATTGGATCTTACGATAATGGGATGGGAGCAAATTTCCGACTCTCAAGCCAGTGGTCCGTCGATGTGTAGATCGCAACGGCCTCCTCAGCACTAACGTAAGGTCCATCTTTGAGGTAACCATGCTGACGCTCCTGCTCAGCTTTCAAGTACAGTCGAGTAAGACGCCCTAAGCTCTTCTTGACCACAGCCTTGTCGAAAGTCGCACCACGCCCGATACGCTCGCGATTGTAGTGCGCAACCGAGCACCACTAGTCCGCCTTGCTCTTGATGTACCGCAAGATGATGTCCTCGATTGCAGTCGGCATGCCCGGGACCTTCCATGGAATTGTAGAATAAGGCTTAGTACGCAAAGTCCAGTTTCAACCAGACCACGTACTGTTTGCCTTCCAGCAGTGCCACGCTTCCGACAAGTCCTGCAAGAGAGTCTTCGCCTTGTTCTGCTTGATCGACTCCGGTATCATATCAAGAATATCGTGCATCACGGCAGTGCGTAATTCCAAGTCATAGCGCGATTCGACACGCTGCTTCGCGACCGTCTTTGCGATGCCCTTGCTGTTGAGACCCTCGAACTGACGCGCAAGCAAGTTTCCGAGCCAGTGCTCAAGCAGTGGTACAATTCCACGCACGAAGAAGAGCCACACTCGCCAGCCTGGAGCCCCAAACCCACAGCCTGGTCCCTTACCAACAGGTCCCATATTGAAGCAATAGTAGATCAGATGATTGAGATCTTTGCACATCCGGACCTGACGCATAAGCTTGTACTTGTAACGGTACATGCCGGTGAGCGCACCGATATGTGCGAAAATATACTGCAATGCATCCGCCAGTTGGAAGGCATCCACATTGCCAAGCCGGGATTGGACATGCGCATCGACGACGAGCTTCGTGAGGCGAAGAATTTCACGGCACAAATGGAATGCATTTCCAAGCCGAGACTTTTTGCGTTCCTTCGTCGTGAGCGTCTTTACCGGCTTCAGATTCATGTTGTAATCGAGATGAAGGTAATTCAAGTTCTAGAAGGATTGGAAGTCAGAATGATGTAACGCAGCTTTCCCAACGATCATACCTTGCAACGGATGAGCAAGTTCGGCATGTTGTATCCTTGCCTGCACACTTGCAAACCAGCTTCCACCCAGTCCGGCTTTGTGGTCTGGAAAATTTTCGTCGCCTTCAACTGATAGAACAGGTTCTTTTTCGTCATCGGCTTCTCCGGCCTCGCCTTCAGCTCGTTGAGAACAAAGCACCTGAGTGGCTTCTGGTACGACACGTGAACCTTTACAGGCTGGTTCGGTGGGCAGTGCTCCAAATACCAGTTCTTCACCAATGCTACATCTTGCGCGCGGCGCATGTGTCCCGAGCGGCGACTGTAAGGCGTCGGCGCCCACCATAAGGCAATACCGTCCGCAGTGCTCTCGTTCTCCAAATCCTTATCCAAGAGGAATGGCTCAGCCTCATCTGGTAGCTCGAATTCATCCTCGTCCGCGCCGTTGGGTCCGAAGATTTCGTCCTCGTGAGAAACGAGGCGCATTCTTTGGTTGGAAACCATGAGAGGAGACAGGGTTACTCCAGCCGCCTCATCCGTCGCCTTCTCGAACACAGGCCGGATGAAATGAATAAGCGTACACCCATCCTTCTCGCTCTCACTCTTGTTTGCCCACACAATGATCTGGTTTAAGATAGACTCAAACTTCTCCATAGTGAGCTTGTTAAGCAGCGAACGGACCTTCTTGTCCACGATCTCGGGTGAGTCTGGGTCATTCGAGGCCCCACGCCTGGACGCGCTCCCCGCGACCCAGCGGTTCGCAGACTGCTCGAGCGGCGCGCCAGGTTCGACGGAGGAAGCAGCATTCGTGTTGAACTGATTGGCAGAAGCGCTGATACGGTTCGACTCGTTGCGTGTTGAGTCGCCACGTTTGCTACGCGTACGCTTGTTGCCCAAAGCGCCCGCACCATCCTGACTGGAAGAGCGAACCATAGGCGATGGGCGCCCGCTTGCAAATGGAAGGCCACCGGGCCTATCGCTCATCGACGTCGAGCGCATGCAGCGCTCTTCACTTGATAGTTTGTTCGGTGCAGAGAAGTTGCCCATCGCAAAGCCTGAACCAGGTTCGCCACCGAAGCCGTTCAAAGCACCGATGCCAAGCCCAATCGATGCTTGCCTTGAAGCAGTAGAAGATGGCCGGCCCATACTACCAGATACACCTCGGCGTCCAGAGCCACCCCGGCCCATAGAGTGCGATTGGTCGGATGACTCGAGACCGATAGCCTCAAGAGGAGGGAGATTGTCCGGCTTTTCGTTGCACACGTACATGAATTGGAGAAGGAAGTCTCGGTCGTAGCTAATCGCAGAAATATAGCGTTAGCTTGCTAGTCACGGAAAGAAAGCGAGACAATAAATACGAACCGGAACTTGCCATCCTTTGCGTTCGTGTTAAGCTCTGGCTTGGGACTCTTGATGCCTTCCGGATACTGGACCTAGTAAACATCTTGGATGTGGCGGGTGGTAGCAAGGGCGGATGGGAGAGGTTGAGGGATGGATTTGTGAGTTGAGGAGAGCTCGAGCGGTCTAGGGATAGGCCGTCTCTTGGATGTTTCAGGCGACGTAGAAGGTGGGACGTCGGATACAGCTGAGGACGCTTCACCCTCTTTCTTCGACTTGATCACGAGTGCAACAGGCTTTGACTTCTCAGCCTCCGCCTCTGCTTTAGCATTGGCCTCTTCCTCTGCCTTCTGGAACCGTTGCTTTTCCTCCGCTTCCTTGCGCTGACGCTCTTCCTCTTCTTTCGCCTTTTGTACCTGCTCCCCCGTAATTCTCTTCAACCTTGCTTCTTCCGTCTCTAGCCGAACTGCTGCACGTCGTCCATCGTTTACGTTTTGATCGAGTGCAACAATCCCATCTGCGACGTCATCGTCCGCTGCATTCGTGTTGATAATGATATGTGCATTCAAATCGACATCGAGCGCATCGACGTGCCCGCGACACCTACACCAGCTGCACCGGTCGCCGCTGGCGAGGGAGAGTTTGCAACGATTCCGACGGTCCGACGTCCGTGGGGAAGTGAAGGAGGCTGAGGGCAAGTTTTTGTCCATGTCCTGGTCGTGTGATGTCGTCGTCTCCATCTCGACATCACATCCACATCCGCATCCGCATCCGGCTCGCCATCATCCTCCGTCTCTGTGTCAGGCCTCGAAGTTGATGTCGAGGGCGTTGCCGCTTCTGCCACCATCCGACGCGAATTGTTAGAGAGCGCGCCATCGACGCACCCACAGTTGTCTGTTCGCGTGCATTCGGCTGTGTGTCCCAAACTCGGCGCGCCACGACTGTGCCAGATCTGTCACGCCCTGGTACGATGACCGTACTTGTTGGGGTACCTGAGCCAGACGGCGTCGCATTCGCAGACGTGTCAGTCGAGACGGACGTCTCAGCATCTTATGTGGCAAAGCTTTGTTCCTCCTGAAAGGCCCTCAGATCAGTCAGCCAATAGCAAAGATGATGGATGACTCACCTCGGCATTCACAAGGGATTGTTCGACAGCGAGCAGTCTGACGAGTTCTTGGGCCTGCTCGCGCTGACGCTGTTCTAATTGCTGCTGCCGTCGTTGCTGACGCTGTTCACGGGTCTCGCGTGGTATGCCGCTCGCACTCGCGCTCGGCCCGACAGCAAATCCTTCTGACGCCAGCCATGCCTCCAACACGCAACCCAACGACCTCGAGAGTATCTGCCTGGACGACGCGACTCCGGATGGGCACTGAGCCACGCACATTGATGTTGACTACACATTGGAATGCAAGGGAGAATCGGTATGCGGCGTGCCGGTCGAACGACTTTGGGTTCAGGGCTGGCACAAGCGCCGGACGTGGAAAGCCCGGGGGCGACAGACCAAAGATCGCCGATGGATTCTCAGGCGGCGGAGGGGAAGGGCGCGAAGGAGGTGGACAATCGTTTTATTGTTCACGGGGCCATTTACCGTACCAAAACTAATCGGATTTGCTGCGAATTCGTGTTAGACAGGATGAACAAGGTTAAACAAGGAAAGATGGGAATGCATAACGTACCCGTCTTGGAGGGCGGAACACTGCCCCTTGGCCCGCTCGCAATCCTGACACCGACTGCATCCTTGAAACCTCCTAGTTGCGAAGACGTTCTCGAATGCGACTGTGTCTGAGCCTGAGGAGTGGCAAGAGCTGGCGACTGAGAGCGAGGTAAAGACACTGCGAATGTGGCTTGAGGAGGCCCTTGGCCCAAGCAGACTTTCGAGGGAGCAAAGCTAACTTATTAATGTGGAACAAGCTTAAGCTCTCGGCTGTCTCGGTTCGGGATTATTTACAAGAATCGATGCATTACGTAATGATACTAGTGGAGCCGGTGGTCGTATCGATGCCATTGCCACACTCTTCATCTAACAACCACCATGCCCATAGCGCTGAACTACTACATCGCAGATGCTGAGAGCTCAAATGTCCTCACATCTAATTACACATGTTTTTTAACTGAAGTCCGTGATCGCCTGTTCGAGAAGAACGGGCCCAGGTTCAAAGCTCTCGGGGTTGGCAAGGCCGATTTAGAGTTGTACGCAGTGAGTTATCATCCATCTGTGTCCAACCGTCTGCTATGCTCACACGAACAAGCCTTCCGATTTGAAGACAGAACCGGTGGGAACTTTGCTTGAACGTGCCAAGGACAGCATTGAGGCTCAGAATGGCAAAGCCCTTTACCTCGGCGATACGGTTGACGAAGTTTGGGGGAAGGAGTTCGACAATGACTTGATCCATCTCGTGGTCAGAGTAAAACCAGCTGGTGAGTCAATCCTGTCGTTCAGATGCATGAAAGAGGCTGAACCATTTCGTAGCTGCAGCACGGCTGCGTGGTGAGTTACCAGCTATCTTCTGCGGAGTTGGGGTTATTGACCTGATTATTCTCAGTCGCTGAACAATCGCAGGGCCCCTTCAAACGGCTGAGACTTGATACAGATACAGAGGAGGCTCAATTAGGTACGACCTATCCAGCTCTAACATGTTGGATCATTCAGTCATTTTTGACGAATCTCATTATACACGCGCGCACGGATTAGCTGGACTAGGCTGGAAGGTGGATACAGGAGGTCACTGGCAGGAGTTTTTTCAATTTTGGAAGACTGCAGACGACGCGTGGTTTGATCTTCCTGTCATACCCCTCGCCTATAACAAGCAGGGTCTCAACAAGCCTCCCCGTGTCGACAATCCTCCCCGTGTCGACAATCCTCCCCGTGTCGACAATCCTCCCCGTGTCGACAATCCTCCCCGTGTCGACAATCCTCCCCGTGTCGACAATCCTCCCCGTGTCGACAATCCTCCCCGTGTCGACAATCCTCCCCGTGTCGACAATCCTCCCCGTGTCGACAATCCTCCCCG
>NBAY01000142.1:0-55474 GCA_002794775.1 Porodaedalea pini | reverse complement strand
TCAAGATGTCAAGCGGAGGTGATTACTCTTGGTATGGTACGAATGGCGAGAATAGCTCGTGGGGCGAAGAGCAAGACTCGTGCCAGTGGGAGCTTGGCTCGTGGGGCAAGGAGCAAGGCTCGGGGGGCAAAGAGCAAGGCTTGGGGGGCAAAGAGCAAGGCTCGGGCCAGTGGGAGCTTCGCTCGTGGGGCAAAGAGCAAGGCTCGGGGGGCAAAGAGCAAGGCTCGGGGCGCAAGGAGCAAGGCTCGTACCAGTGGGACGGAGAGCTTGGCTCATGGAGCAATGAGCCTGGCCCGTGGGGCGATGAGCCTGGCTCGTGGGGCGATGAGCGTCGTTCGAGGAGCGAAGGACAACAACAGAATTCCTTACCTTTGAAAAAGACGCATGATCTCGGTACGTTTGCGAGCTGCTGATTCTGAAATGCATTCTAAAGTATTCGCACGCAGATGAGAGTGTATACCCAGTACGAGCCCTAGATGCCCGAGTTTTGGCGGATATGCAGTATAACAAGAACGTCATCTCGAGTCCGAACGCAAACTGGGTACCGCAATACCCGATAGTGAATGAGAAACTTGGTGTTCTCAAACATGTCGATGGCTTTTGGGGAGGTCACGAATACAGCCGATGGCCCCAATTTTTCTCAAAAACTTCCATCCATCACGCTTGCATCCCGTTCGATGTGAATAACACCACGGGTAGCTTTGTGCGCCTTTGTTCTCTCGTCGTAGACATTCCTTTGTACGATCCCAAAGAGTCTGAGGACTTTACGGAGGTCCTCCTGCTCGACGAGGATGGTAACAAGGAGCACTGGCACGACAACAAACCGCAGATGCAAGTCGGCCGGTTGCGTCGAGAACTTATCGACAATTTGGAAACCGCACTGCTCTTGATAGCGGCGAAAACGCGAACTAGTGGCTCGATACGCAGGCAAGAAGGGTCCGACGACGGAATGGACAAGACATACAGGCGGTGCTTGCAAGCGGGCCAGTTTGGAGTCGAGCGCCTTCGCCTCCTGAAAAGCAGCTGGCGGCAGACGTTGTTCACTGTACGCGACATCCAGCGCTCCATTCTCGAACTGCATGGGCTGCATACGTACCTCGATGTCGTGCTGCCGCGCATCAAGTCGAAGCAATCCTATGAAACAGAGATCCTGCCTGTTCGCGGCACATTCACTACCGAGCCCTCCGTCGTCAACCACCTCTATCGGATCGGTATACCTGTGTGGTTCATTTGTCGGCATGAACAGTTAGATGGAAAAATTTTTGCCGTCCGGGATTGTGTTCCATGGTCGAAGTACGTTGAAAGCGGCTTATTCCAATTTAAAGGAAGGCCTCTTCACGACGGCTTTAGCTTTCAACTGGATGCGCATTTGCGAGATCTGTCGAGGAGTCAGTTCATGGTGGAAGACGACATCAGCGAGCTCCTCGAGCAAATGTACGGCTTTCAGAATCATCAACCCGGAGCTCCCGCTTTCAGTCATCCTTCGTCATCGTCGTCTGCTACGAAACACACTCAGGCTCCTCCTTCAATACCTTTGTCTTCAGTCCCTTCCACTGACGCAGCGTCCCGGGTGAACGTACCTTCAAAGAAGAAGAAGAGCTTCAAGAAGAGGGCCGAGAAAGAAAAGGCGGAGAACAAGGGGAAGCAGAAGGCGCAAAGCGAGCCTTACATTAACTACGCTCGTATCCTCCACATACTGAACGGAGTTGATGGTCGACCGGACCTGCCTTCGTACCACAAGGTCGTGTTGGGCAGTCTGACGAAACTCGGCACCATAGGCCAGAACAAGACCCACGCTGCACTCTACCCACTCCCTCCACCTTTCCTGCTCATCCACCCCAGCGCAGAAAAGACGGCGGATCTTTATCTCAACTACATCCGTATACGGCCTACATTGATTGATATGCTCCTCAAAGGCGGCATCTTCGACAAGTTAATATGGCGCAGGCTGCGAGACTGGAAGACCATCGTGCACGGCGACTACATGAAGTCCACGCTGCTCCCACCGAACACCGCCGATCCATTCGTAGAGCGCATCTACAACAGGATGCCTTCGGTACTAGATGCCAGTCCATCCAGACAGGCTGCCAGTCACATCTCTCTCTCTTCGCATGATCGTGACACGCCAGACGCGAGCGACTTGCCTCCCGTGAAACGGCAACGAATTTCCGACAAGGCGACCATCAAGGTCGTGTTCGGCGTCGAGCGCCACTTGGAGCCGTTCGATCGAACTAAGCAGCAGGTATGGCGCGGTAAATCCGTCTCAACGGACTGCATAGGCCGCAACAAGGTCCTTCGAATGGAAGTCCAGTGGGAACTTTCCGAGCTTTTATTCCGGTACGAGCTGTATGCGCTCGATCAACTGATCCTGCCGCGCGAATGCATGACAACGGACGAGCATCGGCAACAGAATGCTCTATTGAGCCGCATCTATCTCGGCACCACCGACGGCTCGACCACTGTCATTCCTGACATACGGAAGCCGATAAGGGAGTACTGGGGAGAACAATTGGACGACGGCTCCGTCGAGGCCCTTTTCCTCATTCTGAAGGTGTGGCCTGGCTTCCCCACGAGCGTAGGTGCCAGTGTGAAGGACTTCTGTCCCTTGATCTCATTCTACGTTGAGACCTTCGTTCGATATTTCAATCGCATTCCCTCTATGCACTGTAACGTTCCCGTCTCGCTGCTGTAGCATCACTCATTATTGGATAGGATACATTGTAATTATACGGCATAGTTCTTCATGTATTTAATGCAATTGTAGTTATACAACATAGTTCTTCAGGTATTTAATGCAATTATACTTTCCATGTAATACTTGCAGAGATGCTTATAAGCATCGTATATAACCACCAAAGTCTTGCACAAGTATATGAGACGCTCGCAAAACTTACGCCTTGCTTATTATGGAAGTGACAGACTTTCCAGCACATTACATTTGCATGAAACATATGTACAACTATTTCATGCCCTTATATCCTTGTGGAAAGTCTTAAATTACCCTTACAACCTTGCACAATTATTATGCACGCTTATAAGCCTTTAGGAAGCCTTGTCATCCCATTAAAGCTACATATAACCTAATTTAGTCTGGTCCGATCATTACTGCGTCATTATCATTCCCAAAAGCGTATATCATTTGATGCAAAATTTTGTGATGCGCACCGCGGTACTTTTGAGACCTGAAGCTAGAAGGGCTTCGGGTCGAAAACAATTGCTCTGCTTTTCTACATTCGAAAAGCTTGCATATGCCCTGACTCGGGGAACTGTTAGAACAGGCCGGCGCCCGAGGAGAAAGAAGTCCCTTATTCATGTAAAGATTTCTTAGCTAATCCCTTCAACTTTCTCATGTGCAGCTACCCTGATCATGAAGCGGTCTTTTCGCAACTTGAGCGCGATGGCTTATCAACTGAAGTATAATCACTGGCAATCCTTTTGTTTGTTCTCAGTATCGCAACTTCTGGTTTGTGTCTTGTCAAGTTCGTGGCTAGTACTTTATAGGGCTGCTATGTTGAAGTCACTCTGTTTTTTGTCTTTCAGTTTTTTGTCTTTCAGCTGATAAGCTGCTCGGGAGAGATATTTTGACGCGCCCAGTGTATGCGAGGTTCTTCTTAAACACAGTTGTGGAGAAAACAAAATCGCTAGCAGACAATGGCCAATTGTGTATTTTAAGCTTTTCAGACGGGTAGCTCCAACGCTATGCCTCGTAAACACTAGTCAGCTTCCCTTCTTCACCGCATTCGACGATCAGAAACCGAATTCGTGACTTCACTCGCTGATCTATTTTTCGTACGTTTACCACGCATCCATGCTTTCCATATGTTGCGCGACTTTCAGATTGACTTCTATCTGTGCAGAACAAACTCGCGTACGCTTTATGAATACCAAAAACAAGAAGTTTGGCTCCGAGAACATTCTTTTGAACGTTCTGAGAATGGAAGGCATGGTCTCTGGTGAAAATAATAGCACGTCCCGGCGAAAAACCATTGCTGACGATACACTGGTCATGTCGTTGTTGGCTGGGTTTTATCCACGGGCGTATGAATGACTTCACGGTATAAAAGCAGAGACATTTCAACCCTCGTTGCCCTAGCCAGCTCTCCAGACATGGAGTTATCTACTTCTCAAATCATTGCAGCCTTTGTCGCCGTCATTATCCTATGGCGTGCTCTTCGTCCCCTTTCCTCACGGGGCTCTTTATCCCATATACCTGGACCACATCGTGCATCTTGGTGGAAAGGTATGTGCGATAGATGTCGACGTAGGAGGGCTCCAAGACTGACTACACCTGATAGGCAACTTCTCTCGATTCTTCAACCCGGAAGGCTGGAAGTTCCACGAGGAGCTGTACAGGAGCTATGGAGGCGCGGTCCGCCTTGACATGCTGTTTGGAGTGAGTACT
Organism: Porodaedalea pini; assembly: GCA_002794775.1. NCBI lineage: Eukaryota > Fungi > Basidiomycota > Agaricomycetes > Hymenochaetales > Hymenochaetaceae > Porodaedalea > Porodaedalea pini. The sequence continues at coordinate 51,072 of NBAY01000142.1, read as the reverse complement.
ATTTCTCGGGTTCTGAAGGTCTTGAGCGAGACACCGACCCCTCTGCAGGATCAGCACCTCTACGTGTCTGATCCGCTGGCTTTGCATCATATTTGCGTCAAAGACCAATATGTCTACGAAGAAACGGAGAGGTTCCTTGTGTGAGTTCTGCGAGCACGAGAAGATGTGGGGTGTGCATTAACGTCCACCCAGAACCAATAGACTTACATTTGGACCAAGTCTTCTATCTACCCTTGGTAAGTACAGGGCACCGTTGAATCATTGATTGTCGCAAATCTGATCTTGCAAAACTCGGTTCTTACTAAGGCAACGAACACAAAAGGCAGCGCAGGCTTCTTAACCCAATCTTCTCCCTCAAATACATGCGCGATCTTCTCCCTGTATTTTATCCTATCGCTCACAAGGTGCGGTCACCTACTTTCTGTCACTCACATTTGACTAATGCTGTCAGTCCGAACTAGCTCTGCGATGTCCTTGAGAACGAGGTTTCAAAGGGTAAACAGCATATCGACGTCATGAACTGGATTTCTCGCGCTGCACTCGAGTATGTCGGTCAGGGAGGACTTGGATACCCCTTTGGTGCTCTTGACGAACGGCAGACGAACGCTTATAGCGAGGCCATGAAGGCCCTCAAGTATGTGAAGTTCCATCTACAGCGCTTACTCAACCCTCATATCTGTTACAAACAGTCCTCTACTTTTCAAGCTCGACTTCCTTCTGCGGTTTCTCCCACAAGCAGTCAGGCTTGGATCTCCGTCATTTCGACGAAGGGTTGTGGAAATGATCCCCTTGAAATCAGTTAGAGACCTTGTGACGATAACTGATACCATCGAAAAGCATTCGAAGGAAATTCTCCAAAGGAAGCGACAAGCCCTTCAGAATGGCGATGAGGCCACGCACGCACAGATCGGAAACGGAAAGGATATAATGAGCGTTTTGAGTAAGCTCACTCTTGTTTCTAAAACGCTACTCGTTGAACTGACGGAATATTACAGTGAAGGCGAACTTAAGCGCAAACGGAGCTACTAACTTGCCAGAGTCGGAGCTCCTGGCTCATATGAGGTGGGGAGATTTCATTCTGAGAGCAGGAAGAGAGGTGAATGGCAAATGACAACACATTTTAGTACGTTCATCGTGGCCGGGCACGATACTACGACGAGTGCCGTGAGCCGCATACTCCATATCCTGTCAGAAAACCAGGAGGCACAGTCTAGACTCCGCGACGAAGTCACGGCCGCTCGCAAGGAACACGGGGATCTCGACTACGATATGCTCATGGCCTTACCTTATCTCGACGCAGTCTGCCGCGAGACCATGCGTGTCTATCCACCGGTCTCGCAACTCGACCGAATGTGAGCCTTGCATCGTTGTTGGCTTCCTGTCTTAAACGCTCGCTAACGTTGATTGAACACAACAGAACCAAGGAAGACGCTGTGCTTCCGCTTCTTTGGCCGATCAAGTGCAGCGACGGAAAGACGGAGATTAACGAGATTCACTTAAAGAAGAATACGACCATTTACATTTCGATCCTTGGTGCGAACCGGAGCAAGGCAATTTGGGGAGATGATGCGGACGAATGGAAGCCCGATCGCTGGTTGAAGCCACTGCCGAAGAGCGTAGACGATGCTCGTTTACCTGGCGTCTACTCGCAAATGTACGTGGTCTGTATACGACATCTATTAAAACTCTCTCACCTGAATGTTTGCAAATGGTAATTTAGGATGACGTTCCTCGGCGGCGTAAGAGCATGCATGTAAGTAGAACTTTCGTAATACTCTGTTTTCCTCGCTGAGATATCCCTTCAAGTGGCTTCAAATTTTCCGAAACGGAGATGAGTAAGAAACTGAACAATTAATGATGGAACCTCAGTATTAACTGCCGTTTTCTTGACAGAACTGGTACTGTCAGTGCTGCTTGAGAGATTTGTCTTCGAGCCAGGCCCCGAGATCTTTTGGGCGATGGGTGGTCTTCCTCAACCTCTTGTCAAAGGCGATAACGGAAACAAGGCGCAAGTTCCCCTGAAGGTTTCCGTTGTTAGTAAATGACGTGGACTGACTTGAGAATGGTGTCGGGGATGTGACTCACGTTGTGGGTTGGGGTTCTTGGTTAATCAGCTGGCACGCCGAACTCATGAGAAGGGCCTTCTTCGTCTTATTTGATACATTATGTTTTTTATTTTGCGCTTGTTTAGTCTCTGGAGTGTATATTCGATTTGTCGCGTCTTTTCGATTGTCTGAATGATTGACGGATATACAACCTGCCAGCAGCTAGAGCTCCCGGGAGCGTGATAGCGGATCACGGGATCGACGGTGAATCGACAGGGGAGGAGCTGTAACTGGTAGTTAGTTCGCACATTATGCAGGGCTTCACGCGTCGCGGCACGTCCCCAAGCTGTACCATCACCACCGACTGCGCGTTGGCCCGCAGTCTGACTCTGCACCGAATGGATCTGACTGTTCTCTGAATGACAGATTCTCGGAAGCCAATATTAACACTACGTTCATTATACTTGGAACACTAAGGTCAGACACGACTATATCGACACTATTGTACTGGCACTATACGAGATCAATATTAGCTTCTTCTCGAGCGTTTGCGTCTTGGTCGCAGCTATATGTGTAAGCAGTCCATTCTGAGAACTGCTCACTCGACTGCTGCAAATATTGACAAGCTTTATGAGGAATGAAACCGTAGCTCGGAGTCATGCTGACAGAGGAAAGCGTAAGCAGTCTTTGACATACGTGCAGCGCTCTGCTCGTCCTGGCTGGAAACCCGTTTCAAAAGTACAACTGACTCCGCTTCTTGCAACATGAGGTGCATTTAAGCCTATAAAACCAAACTATTATGAAAACCACATTATTATGAGCAGACACGGTTTTATGATCCTGCAGGAAGTGCATACGCTGACCTTGTAATTAGAGTTCCTTTTTTTCAATGTATTGGCAACAACAACAACAGGAAAAAGGGAGCAGGTATAGACTGTAAAATAAGGGCAGGAAGTATCCAACTTATCTTTCTTTTTGTAAGTATACGAGAAGCAAAAGGACAACATGGGCTTACACTGTTTGGTGAGATCTGTACCTTCGCATGCTCTGACCTGGGAGGGTTTGTGTAAACAGCCAAAGTCAGTAGAATTAGGAATTGCAGGGTGTTTTGGTCGTCAGAGACTTTAGATGTCCTTATGTGCTGCTAATATTAATGTCGCATTGATTTCTCAAGCGTCTGAGAACAGCCACATGCAAGTTATATGAATTATAAGGGCAGGACGCACTGGCTCTTTGTCATCTCTGAGACTGAGAGTGTCTTAGAAATGTGCCAAGTCTGCAGGCAAACATAGCTGCCCCTCCCATCCAGATCTTTCACTTTTTGGTTACAGACAGGAATCAAGTAAAAGTAATATGCAAAATTACCAGGCCGCAGCATTACATACTTGACGCCACGGCAACCTTACAGTGAATGAATACGGGGTCCTGAGATTGCCCACCACACAGATAATAAACGAAGGCATTAGAGAGAATAATAAGGGAGAAATGCGTAGCGTTCGCTCACGGGTTTTGCATGGTACAGAATTTGCGAATGCTTACTGATGTCTGAACTTGAAGGAGAGGCGAAAAACATTTTCCCGCATTTCATCAGATGCAGTGCTTCGAATCAATTCAGGCAAGCCCAAGTGCCTAACCACATCCATCAATGTAAGCTGATCTTTTACCATGAGAGAAGAATAACTCCAGTGGTTGGTGGGCTTTAACGAGGATGCGTCAAAACCGACGAGTAGTCGGAGATTTTTTGAACTCCGCTTCAATTATAACATGCGACTCTCCAATGTATTTAGACACCTTACTTGCCATCCCGCGATCTAGTGCTCCGCAAACTGGGCTTCTTCTTCACTTCGCCCTTCCAGTATACTTCCAGTATTCTTGTTGACTCAGAACCGATAGTGTCATGTCTGGTAACGGCCCGAAAGGAAGCTAGGAAAAGCGACGCATCGCACCTGGACGGACATGATAGCTCCGAGTCTCCACTGGTGGGCTTCAATTACTGTCGTAGAGGGAACACTTCTTTTTCACAATGTCTTCCCGTTAGTCCTTTAGAGAGGCTGCTCTGTCAATGGCCTTATTCTGAAAACCCGAAATGTCGAGCATGTCCGCCGAATGAATGCCATTGAAATGATTTTCTGCCTGGTGCAGAGCGCTTCTTTGTACGTGGTTTGCTTCTCTAATATGTTTGCAAGAGCTTAAAAACGTATTCTATCGTGTATGCCCGTTCTGCAACCGGCGTCTTCTGACTCTCGATGTCGACAGAAGGTTCATAGCCGAGGTTCTCGATTCTCACCCTTCAGAGCCAGCCTACCCATCCCAGGAACGGACCGAGCATAGTGCCCGAGAAAGCCAAGAAACGATCTGCAACTCGACCGACGTGATGAGTTTTCTATCCATTCCTCGCGACTTCTCTCAGATACTGCTGCTTAATAACCTCTAAAGCGATCACTTGACGAAACCTCAAGACTGCATAACTTGTACGCGATGTCCTACTGGAAAACCATTCTCAGGAATATCAATCCTTTGGTGCTTCATGTCGTGTCTTCTGATTCGTGGCTTGTTAAGTTCATGGCTAGCACTCTACAAAGCTGACATGCTTAAGTCACCATGATCTTGTCTCTCTCAGCTGAGAAGCTGCTTGAAGCAAGATTTTGACGCGCTTTCTCAAAACATTTGCCACGAAAACGGAGCATTCACATATTTCCCATTTTTACTCCAAAGTTTTCAGATAGGTAGCTCCAAAGGCTTTGTCAATGTAAGCCTCGTAAACACTGGTTGGCCTCCCTTCCACGTCGTACTCGGCATCCCGAACCGAGTACGCGTCTTCGACCCCTCGTACGTCTCTCACACGTCGCACTTCTCATTTGTAATATGACTTCGAACTGACTTCTATCTGCGAAGAACGAACCTGCATGCGCTTTATGAACCCCAAAGGCATAAAGCTTCCCTCCGAGAAGTCCATCCATGGACGATATCCCGTTGATAATTATAACACATCGTCGCGAAGAGATACTGCTGACGATAAACTGCTCATGTCGTTGATAGCTGGGTTTATCCATAAAGATGGATGCTCCACGGTATAAAAGCGAGACGTTTCGACCCTCGTTGCTAAGTTCCCCAGACATGGAAATATCTACCTCTCAAATCATTGCGGCCTCTGTCGCCGTCATCATCCTATGGCGTACTCTTCGTTCCCTTTCCTCGCGGGGCTCTCTGTCCCATATACCTGGACCGCATCGTGCATCTTGGTGGAAGGGTATGTACAACAGACGTCGATGTGGAAGAGCCTCGAGACTGACGGCATGTGACAGGCAACTTCGATCGATTCTTCAACACAGAAGGCTGGAAGTTTCATGAGGAGCTGTATAGGAAATACGGAGGAGCCGTCCGCCTTGACATGATGTTTGGAGTGAGTGCTGTTATCCGATCTCTGGCAACCTTACACATAAACATTGACCGATCTATAGGATCAACAGCTCTATGTGTCTGATCCGCTTGCTTTGCATCATATTTGCGTCAAGGACCAATATGTCTATGAGGAAACGGAGAGGTTCCTCGTGTGAGTGCTGCATGCACGAGAAGATGTAGGGCATGGCTTGACATCCATTCAGTACCAACAGACTTACGCTTGGATCAAGTCTTCTATCCACCCTTGGTAAATACTCTACGCTACTTAACAGATATGTGTCGCATTATTAATCGCTATGCATTCGAATATTTTTCAGGCGAGCAGCACAAAAGGCAGCGCAAGCTGCTTAATCCGGTTTTCTCCCTCAAGCACATGCGTGACCTCATTCCTGTGTTTTATCCTATTGCTCACAGGGTGCGCTAGCTTTCCGATTACATTTGATCAACTGACAGTAAAGCTGTTTCATTGCATCAGCTCTGTGTTGTACTTGAGAATGAGGTTTCAAAAGGTAAACAGTATATCGACGTCATGAACTGGATCTCCCGCGCTGCACTCGAGTACGTCGGTCAGGGCGGACTTGGCTATTCTTTTGACGCTCTCGACGAACGACAGACAAACGCGTACAGCGAGGCTATAAAGACCTTCGGGTATTTGGAATTCCATTTGCAGCGCTTACTCCAATCTCATGTTTGTTCCAACCAGTCCTCTGCTCTTCAAGCTCAACTTCCTTCTGCGGTTTCTCCCGCAAGCAGTCAAGCTTGGATCCCCGTCATTTCGACGAATGGTCGTGGAGATGATTCCTTTGAGATCAGTCAGAGGCCTTATGACGATTTCTGATACCATCGAGAAGCATTCGAAAGAAATTCACCAAGGAAAGCGACAAGCCCTTCAGGATGGCGATGAGGCCACGCACGCGCAGATCGGAAACGGAAAGGACATATTGAGCGTTTTGAGTGAGCTCACTTTCTTTTCCAAAACGCCACTTGTTGAACTGACGGAATGTTACAGTGAAGGCGAACTTAAGCGCAAACGGAGCTACTAACTTGCCAGAGTCGGAGCTCCTGGCTCATATGAAGTGAGAAGATTTCTCTCTTGGAGCTAGAAAGGCAACTGAATGGCAAATGTCAACGCATTTTAGTACGTTCATCGTGGCCGGGCACGATACAACGACAAGTGCCGTGAGCCGCATACTCCATATCTTGTCAGAAAACCAGGAGGCACAGTCTAGACTCCGCGACGAAGTCATGGCCGCTCGCAAGGAACACGGGGATCTCGACTACGATATGCTCATGGCCTTACCTTATCTCGATGCGGTCTGCCGCGAGACCATGCGTGTCTATCCACCGGTCTCGCAACTCGATCGAGTGTAAGTCTTGTATCTTTTTTTACTCCTTGTCTGAGACGCTCGCTAACGCTTATTGAACACGACAGAACTAAGAAAGACGCTGTGCTTCCGCTCCTTTGGCCGATCAAGTGCAGCGACGGAAAGACGGAGATTAACGAGATTCACTTAAAGAAGAATACGACCGTTTACATTTCGATCCTTGGTGCGAACCGGAGCAAGGCAATTTGGGGAGATGATGCGGAGGAGTGGAAGCCTGACCGCTGGTTGAAGCCACTGCCGAAGAGCGTAGATGATGCGCATCTACCTGGCGTCTACTCACAAATGTACGTGTTATATATACGACATCTAGCAAAACTCTCTAACCTAGATGATTGCAAATGGGTAATCCAGGATGACGTTCCTCGGTGGTGGAAGAGCCTGCATGTAAGTAGAACTTTCGTAACATTCTGTTCTCGTCGCTGAGATATCGCTTCAAGTGGCTTCAAATTTTCCGAAACGGAGATGAGTAAGAAACTGAACATTTAATAATGAAACCCCAGTACTAACTGCCTTCTTGACAGAACTGGTACTGTCAGTACTCCTTGAGAGATTTGTCTTCGAGCCAGGCCCCGAGATATTTTGGGCGATGGGTGGCATTCATCATCCTATCGTCAAAGATGAGGGTGGAGACAAGGCGCAAGTTCCCTTGAAGGTCTCCATTGTTGGTAAATGATGTGGACTCACTTGAGGGACGTCGTCGGAGCTTCAGTCCTTGCTGATAGTCAGGAGTTTTTTGTTTTATCAATTCTCAGACATACTAAATGTTCGGCGCTGGAAAGAGATTTCAGTTCATTTATATCGCCATCTGTCATGATGAATCATGTCTTGTATTTGTCCAGTTCGTGAATTGTATAATTGTTTCTGCGATTTTTTTTTTGAATGTCCGACTCGGGATGATCGACGGAAAACAGAATCACCGCGACGACGCGTCCTGTGCTCGTGATACGTTATTAAGGACTCTCGTGACCAGCTCTTTGGCGGGTACTTACAGCCGTTTCTCAGTTACTGCCAGTGCTTACTTGCTCTCCGACTCTGCTTCTCATGTCCTTCGATTCTCCTCTTTATGCTGAGTTCCCCGAGCTCTCCAGATTCTCGTGAGCCTTTATGCGTCATCTCATACTCGTGCAATATCTGAATAGATAGCGAATGCGCTGGCAGCCGGGAAGACCTCGAAGACATGCTCAATGATCCGCAGTACTTTCAGGCAGTTTTCCATTCACTGCCTCAAGTGCAAGCCATGTTCCAAGCCCAGGTTCATCTGGGTATGGCTAATGAGGAACTAGCACGTGTGTAATCGTTCCCCTGGGTTCCCGCCGCTTCTTGACTGAGGAACTTAGGAAACAACCTTGCTTTGCAGGATCAGTTATATAAATTGCGAAGCGAGACGAAGGAGGCATTTGATCGAGCTAAATCACTTGAGGCGCATTGGCGGACGGTTGAGAAAGAGCAGAAGGAAGTGTACCAGGTGTGATCCTTTATACTTTTATCATCCAAATATTTATAAATGAACATGAAAGCGTTTTAATCCTCAATTCTTGCTGATGCGTCTTCGCCACGCAACGACGGCGCAAGACGACGCATCTGAGGCGTGTGCCTCCGCTTTCATCCAATCTTCATCCTCTGCGCTTTCTGGACAAGGCGAGGCTAATGGGAAGGACGTGGATGACTTCGTGAAGGAGTTCAGGGAATTGCGGAAAGTATATCACAAGCGGGTCATGTGGGGCGACAGATGGACTGCTGGAAAGGTCGAGTGGCATGATGATTAGACGATTTCGAGATACCTGGTGTGTTCCTTAAAAATGTGTTCTACTATAGGTTTCTCATGACGTTTTCATTTCAGTGTAGTAGCTATGAATTACATCAATACAAGTGCCCATTAGCCTTTCGTCCTTAATTTCGGATGGTCGGCAGAAGAAATGCGGAGCATGCGTCAGCTTTCTCATCCTTGAGCCAATCCCCCGCATCCGTCGAACGAGGATCTCGCGCATCCCATGATTAGCGGCTCATGTTCGCTAGCACTACGCAGTTTCCCCGCATTTACGACTTCTGATTTCTCCTGATGGTTCGTGACGATGAGGGGAAAGGATACTCACGGAGAAAGCAATGCATAATCCTCGAGGCCCGCGTTGTCTATTTCTAGACTGTGCCTTAACAAGCGGCCTCGCCATCCATCTCGCATTATCTTGTGAGGCAAGTTGCTGGGTTATTTTTTGCGGGAGCCTTCTGGTGCGCCGACAAAAACGCGCTGCCGGGAATGTGGGGAATGCCGCCTTTCCGACACTCGTCCTACTTGGTATGACGGATGACCTCGTGCCTAGACCGAAAAGAAAATATTCATTCACCGGAAGGCATATAAAACACTGGATGCTGCTGTTCTGTCATGCGAGGCCTGTTCGAATACACTGAATTCTCACAGTAATGCATTCTACAACTTTCTCGAGCCTTGCGCTCGCAGCGTCATCGGCGCTGTCTGTTTCAGCTCATACTATCTTCCAAGTATGCTTAGCTTGACACCTTCGCCCCATGATGTTAACACGAATTTTTGTAGGAAATGTATGTGAATGGCGTTGACGAGGGACACCTCACTGGTATCCGCGTGCCAGACTACGACGGTGTGCGTATTGTCATATCCTTTCTCGTTTCTGTAAGGGAACTGACATTTGCTGTTGGTCCTTCACATAGCCTATCACGGATGTTACCTCAAATGACCTTATCTGCAATGGTGGCATTAACCCATACCACCAGCCCATCTCGCAGGCAATTATCACGGTGCCCGCTGGCGCGAGTGTCATCGCTGAGTGGCACCATACGCTTGCAGGCGCCGATCCGAGTGATCCTGCAGACCCAATCGATCCGAGTCACAAGGGTAAGCACGCATCTGGGTTTCCCGATGTCATGGCTAATCTCTTGCACTTCTAAACCAATGTACAGGCCCAGTTATTTCATATCTGTTCGTTTCTTGTCTTTGGACTTTATCAGACTTTTATCGACCCTTTTGCATCGCAGTGCGCAGATCCCGAATGCGACACAGACGGATGTGACTGGCCTGGAGTGGTTTAAGATTTACGAAGACGGACTGGACGTCGCGGACCAGTCTTGGGGTGTGGATCGCATGATTGCCAACAAGGGAAATGTGACGTTCACTATCCCCGAGTGTATCGAACCAGGACAGTACCTGCTGCGCCACGAGGTCATCGGTATGTAAAATGATCACAATTGGAAGACTCACAGAGTAGTTGAATTGATGAGATGATTAGCCCTGCATGCCGCTTCGAGCTACCCGGGAGCGCAGTTCTATGTTTGTCATTTTCTGCGTATGTAAAACAACGCATACTAACCGCAAATTCCCTTTAGATGGAATGTGCGCAGTTGCAGATTACTGGGGGCGGAAATACTCAACCATCTACTGTGTCTTTCCCTGGTGCATACTCCGGCACTGACCCGGGTGAGACAGGTATCAATTTTGCTATCTTTAACAACGCTGACGGGGATTTATTCACCAGGAATTAAAATCGACATCTACCAAACTCTTGCAAACTACACTGTACCGGGTTTGTACTATTCAGAACTTTCTTGTCATCAGTTCAACGTCGTCTGATTTACTTCTATTTAGGTCCGTCGGTTTTCTCATGCAGTGGTTCCGCCGCTGGAGGCGCCTCAAACTCGGCACCCGCTGCACCTAAGACCTCGTTTCCTGTAGCGACTACTGTCCAGAGTGCTGCTTCCTCGGTCGCGCCCAGCGCGACTAGCGTAAGCGGTGCTACAGCCGCCCAGTACGCACAATGTGGAGGCGTCGGGTATGCGATTAATTATCCTCAGCATCGTGGATGGTGTACTCAAGAAATGCACATATCAGCTTCACAGGTCCTACAACATGCGCGTCTCCGTTTACGTGTCAAGCGCTGAACTCCTATGTAAGTCGCGTGGATTTTTGAGCTGCAGTGCTTGACTGATAGTCGCCATTCTCGTCAATAGTACAGCCAATGCCTTTGACATTATCTGTCAGGCAACTGCTCTCTATTTACCGGAAAATTGAAGATTTCGTGTAATTTAATTAGTTTATCAGTTATGGAAGAATTAAGTTTAACGGCAATGGATATTCTTTAGGTGGCCCTAGAAAGTAAAAGTTCTAGATATTCTCACTAAATAAATCAAGAGAGTAAAGCTTTAAGTGCTATAAAATATATTCATAAGTTCTGCAAATAACCATGCAGAAACTATAATATCAATGTGGCAAGTTCGCATGTCTGACGCGTCGCGTCACTTACATCACTTTCTTCCTACCATCATCAACCATCGTGGGAAAATCGTTCTACAGTCTTTCTCGTACTCTCTCTCCGCTATGGACAACAAAATGTTGACCAGAGCAAAGGCCTCTCTGCACAAGACAAAGTCTCTTCGTTCCCTTGTTAATCCCAAGGACCCCACCAAGTGTGAGGAGTGTAAACAGGATCTCCCCTACCACAGTCGCCAGTGTGTTAGCGGGACCGCCAAGTTATGTGACGTTTGTGGTCGCGACAAGACCTTCAACCACAACGACTCCGTCTGCAAGCAAGTACAAGTGAACCGCGAGAATTGGTCACCCGATGTCGAGGCAGACGAACACGCAGCCAAACTTCGTCAACAAGGGGACCTTCCCCCTACTCCAGTTATCGAGTCGCAGAACACTCTTAAACGTTCGAATTCCGAGGAAGACCATAGGTCACTCCCGCCTCCCGCCCGTGTTGATAACGATGCTATGGACGATGATGATCTGTACATCCCGGACGGTTTCCCTAGCCAGGCCCCTCAGGTCGACAACGACATGCTTGATATCGATGATCGGGATGATCCGGCCATTGCCGAAAAGGTCAACCTTTCCTTCGCTGACCTTACTAAGGACACGGTCAACATGATTAACACGCTCATTTCCCAACCCTCGTGGTCGTCCGATAAGCCATGGTACGACGATCCCGCTCGTGCCGGATCTATCCTCGCCAACATTGGCTCTAACTTGGTATCCTGGATAAACAAATCCAACGCCTTCGATGATGAGACCACTCTCCAGAACCATGCTAATGAGGGCCTGGAAGCTTTTCATTCTACATATCGTATCCACTCACCGTCTTTCAAACACGTTTTTGAAAATATTTATGTTAACAGTCAGACCATCCGTGACCAGGAAATTACTGACACCATGCACGCTATGTCTAGGTCCATTCAACACCTTTCGGACGTTGTAACTTCCATTTCTGAAAAAACTAACACTATCGAAAAACAACTTGCAGATGTTCCGGCTTCCACAGTTCGGCCATCAGTTTCCAACACTACTAACACTAACAAACAGAATAAGCTCCTACCCGACCCTATTGGTGTCTGCTTCGTCTACGATCCCAAGTTTCCACCCCCTGCTCCAATCGTCAAACAGCGCGTCCAAACTCCGAAAAATGGAAGAACTGAATACGCCGCCGCTATCGCCAAAACTCGTATCCCAGGTTCTGGATATCGTATGACTTCAGAGGGTACTATCATCGCACCTGATGGTTACGCCCACTCAGAGCATAACGCTCCCCGTGGATCTCAGACGAAAATTTACTATCCGCCGGTCGAATCCACCGGCACTGATCAGGACGGGTTCACCACCGTCTCCTATGCTAAAGTCGCCCAGAAGAAACCCAAGGCTACCCCCACCAAGGTAGTCCGAGCTACTGAGCAAAACCCTCAAGGGGAAGTCTCAACAGTCCCTATCAACCGATCTAACGGATCGGTCAATACTCGAGTTCGCAATGTTCGCCGAGTTTTCTTTTCACTCCCGGGTGACCTTGCTGTCTGCCCGTCCACTCTTTCCATTAAAAATTCAGTTCGCTCCGGCCTTAAGGGCAACCCGCTCTTTAAACATCTCGTCATTCTGAATGTTGAATATACATCCAACAGCAACCTGCTTATCGCCTTCACTAACATTCGCCCTGACTTTGATACCCAGTATAGCGCCCTCGTAACCCAACTTAACCGGATTATCAATATTTCGGGTGCTAAGGCTTTTATGCCGTCGCCCCAGTTCAAAATGGTTATCCCTGGCGTCCCAGTTTACGACAAGGACACCAACCTCATCTATTCAGAAAAAGAACTGTTCGAGGAGATATCCGCACTTCCGCAATTCGAAGGCCACGAATTCATGTTCCCGCCTCATTTCATGTCATCCATCGAACGACTCAACCAGCGCGATTACTGCAATGTTTCAGTGGTCCTCAAAGACGATTCCCGCCTCTGTTTCGACCATTTCTTCCTTCACAACAACAGATCGGTCCCTGTCTTTGGGGTCATCCACCGCCTCAAAGAGATGAAAGCCCGGCCAACTATCAACCAGTGCAATAACTGCCACCGCCTGGGACACCCCGCTGCGAAGTGTCGCTCAGTAGCTCGCTGCGCGATCTGCTCCGAACCTCACCGGACTGCCGTTCATGTTGCTAAATGCGCTCCATGCATGGCATCTAATAACCTCCAATGCGACCATTTCGCCCACTGCATCAACTGCCAGGGCAACCATAGCGCCAGGTCATCAGAGTGTCCAGCTCGTCGTAATTATCGCTCCCCCTTTTAATTCTTATGACTGACAATATTTCCGTTTTTTCTCTTAATATTCGCAACTCAGAGCCTACCTTCGATTACCTTTTACGTTCCTTTTTGTCCACACATTTTACTCCGGACATCATTTGTTTTCAGGAGATCCCAACAATCTCTACAACTATCCCTTCTAAAACCTCTCCTTTAGACGAGTTTTCCAAATTTGCAATTCCGATCCTTACACTATTTTTAAGCCTTCTCCTTCAGCAAAACCGCGTTGCTGTACCCTGGTACATCCGCGCATTATCCATCACGTCTCTTTATACGATTCTGACCCCCCTTCTCCAAATATTTGTGTCATCTCCATTTCTCGGGGAGACCTATCCCCCTTGTTACTTTGGAACATTTACAACTCCCCAAGCTTACACGAATTCGAAAACCCTTTCCCTTCACTTCATTTCCCCTCAAACATTTTCACAGGGGACTTCAACCGACATTCAGAACTTTGGTCTTTTCTGGCTCAATCGGCTGAATTCTCTAGGTCCAGCGATCTCATTGACTGGATCAATGAGAGCGGTTTAGTTGTTTGTAACCCTCCTAACCAACACACATACTTCAATCGTTCTAACAACGTCAAAACCATTATTGACCTCGTCATTGCTTCAGATGATTTTTCCCCTTACCTCCTTGACCACACTTCTGTTTCAAATCATTCCCTGGACATTTCATCAGATCATTGTCCACTCCTTTTTTCATTCAATCTGGATTTAATTTCTTCCCCATCACGACCTGCCCTTTGTTCAATTCGTTCTCAAGACATACCCGCATTCGTTGCAGAATTCTGCGATTCTAATTCCTTCCAATTTTCTTTAACAGACATTCATACGGCCAAGGCCTTGGACGACCTTCTTTTTTCTTTTCAGACTTCCTTTTCTGACTTCGCCACGACTTTCCTTTACAAACAAAAACCGCGTTCATATTTTGGCCCCAACAATTGGTGGTCCGAAGTGTGTTCAAAACTATACCGCGCTCATTGTCACAACCCTCAGCCCGACTCGCGAAAACGCCTCGACACCGAAATTACCTGTGCCAAAAATGCCTTTTTTGGCACTCGTATCCAGCAATCGGACGCTCGGTCTGTCTGGCGTAATCAGTATCTGGGCACCACTCGCCGTCGCTTCCCTATCGGGGCACTGCGTATGGCAAACGGTTCTTTCACACTTTCCGAGGATGATAAAGCGTCTCTTTTCCACGAAACGTTCTTCCCCTCCTTAACGTCTATACTGGAGGTCATCCCACTCCCAGCCCTCTGCGACTTCAGGCCCATTACAATGAGTGACATTCATGATGCGCTCTGAGGTATCAACCAGGAAACCAGCCCGGGTAACAACCACATCTCATATAAACATCTCGCACTTCTCGTCGAACACCAAGGACAATTTTTCGTTGACCTTTTCTCGTTGTGCCTCCAAATGGGCCATTTTCCTTTATCTTTCAAAACTTCGCTCATTACATTTATCCCAAAACCCAAATGCTCTGACTTTTCAGTCCCAAGAGCTTATCGCCCCATTACCTTGGTTGACACCATCAGCAAGCTTTTCGAACACGTTCTTTTTAACCTTTTACAACCTTTTTTTGAAACTCACGACCTTTTACCCGATGCCCAACATGGGTGTCGGAAACACCGTTCTTCCCTTACGGCTTGTTATGAACTCCTTTTGTCCATTCTAACCCAACCATACACTAACAGTGGTGGTGACCACTTCTGAGATGTTAGGCGGAAACACCGCTATTTCATCACTTCCATTCTTACTGTTGACATTCAAGGGTTTTTTGATAACATTTCTCATAATCGCCTTCTAAACAAACTCATCCTCTCTAACGTCCATCCAAATCTCATTCACGTTCTATCTGTTTGGCTTAGGGACAGACCTATTTCCTTTCATTTCAACAATTTCTTTTCCACCCCTTTTATCAAACCAAATTGGGGCGTCCCTCAAGGGTCTCCGCTATCCCCCCTTATTTCAGTTTTTGCAGCAGCAGACGCCATTTTGGCTTACAACACTTGCTTTGGTCCACATCGCCCTCTACTTGCGTACATGGACGACCACCTTCTTTATTCACGTTCTCTTAGCATCTCAACTAATTTAACCCGACTCCGCAACCAATTTCAATTTCTATCCCTTCAATTCCAAGCCCTTGGCCTCTCCATCAACCCAGATGCCATCGAGCTGCTTCACATTCTTCCACATCACCAAGTTGCGTCTCTAACTTTCTGTTCCTTTTTACGCGATTCTCCATCTTCTTCTAACGCAGTGTTATCTTTACCCAATAACCGCGTTATTTCCCCTTCTACCCACCTTACGTGGTTAGGTGTAATCTTTTCTTATGATCTTTCACCCAAACTTCACTTTCAAGCCCGCGTTAACAAAGCTCTTTCTACCCTTCATCAACGCTCCTTTTTATTCAATTGTTCTAACGGGGCATACTTCCAATACACCAGACAATTATATTTTGGCCTTATTCATTCAGTCGCCATTTATGGCGCTGTTCTTTTCCCTGAATCTTCGTTCGTCTCTACTTTTCTTCAATCAACCCAGAACCGATTCTTTCATCATATATTCCATAAAAGCATTAACCCTGCAGTCGCAGAATTGTTCCTGTCATGCCCTCCACTCAATCTTTTCATCAGATCCCTTTCTCAATGTTTCTTACTATCATATTTCACTCATTCGAAACACGACCCCATTCCAAATCAATACTTAACTTCATCTCTCCTTTCTAACGTCAAAATCCCAAAACTAGTTTTGTTTCCCAACTTTACCCAAATCCATTCTCGTCTCATCATGACTCCTATTCCTTCAGTAGCTCAACGTAGTCGCGCCATCCGCGAGTTCAATTCTTTCTTTTTGCACCCCCCTCCCTACCAGTACTTCATTTTTACAGATGGTTCCATCATCCCCGACACCGACGGCTCTTGCAACGGTGGCCACGGTTTCGTTATCATGCACAATCACAAAGAACTTGCTGTCTTTTCTTCAGCAGCGCACTCTCGATCGAACATCTTGTTCGAGGAGCAGGAAGCGCTCATCGCAGCCATGCATCGTATCTCCCTCCTTCTGGCGAAATGCTTCACGCCCATCCATATTCACATTGTCACAGACTGTTAGAACCTGAACTTTCACCTTTTCCTTTATTTTCCCTTTTACCATTTCCTTTATTATATTCATCCTTTTCATTATATTTACCCATCTTACACAATCATTCCCACACTGCCTTCATTCGTTCCATTCCCACTCATTATGTAATGTTAGGTAATATAGTCTCACGGTCGTCGCTATATAAGGTCTCAGGAATCGCATGAACTCCTTGTTCTGCTTTTCCTCTTACCTCCGCGACGACCTAGGTGAGACTCGTCCCCCTTGTATTAGTTTAGACTTGTATTAATCCTCTTACCTCCGCGACGACCTAGCCTGAGTAAGCGTGTCCCAAGTCTACGCTCGAGTATAGCACGTCCCAGACAACAGTCAGCCAAGGCCTGCCCAGTCCGAGTCGTCTCCCGGACTCCCGCCTAACATAAAAGCAGAACCTCCACCCAGGCTCATCCCCAGCGTATGTCGTCGCTGCCGACTCGCCTTCACTCGGTCTAGAGGAGCGCTCCCCTCGACGGACTTGACGTGTAAACCCCCTGAACGACAACCCTCAACCCTGCCCAGGCGTTTTCGAACATTCGTGTATTAAGTAATCCAACTTTCCCCGACTCTTACCGCATTCGGGCGTCTACTCGACCTTGGAGGACCTGACACCCTAATCAGGAAACCCTCTCCCACCCTGGCCCTCCGTCTCTCTCTTTGGTGGAGGAACCATCTGACCTGGACGTGGGTAACACACCGTGTACAGTCGTCGACGTCGTTGTCAATTGTGATCTCGGTCGCCTCCTTCCGTTTGGTCATCAAACTCGCCGATGAACCTGTCCTTCGTCAGCGTAACATACATCCGGACAACCAGCCCCTACCTGTTCCCCCCCGACGTAGTCAAGATAGATCTCACCGAGGAACAACAGCGGGCTTTCCCCTCTTCTTCACGCTACGACGCGGAACGCCAATCGTACGTAGCGGACGACAGAAACCACGTCACTCATAATCTCTGGTGGAGTGACACTAGGCATGCCTGGTACTCGACTGACCCATCTTCCGGCGAGCGAACTCGTTGGGCGCCTCGACCTCCCCGTGCACCATCATCACCGACAGTCTCGACATCGTCGGTCGTCCTCCCAAGCGAACCAGGAGGCTATCGTACACCCCGTAGAGACTCGTCACCGCCGACACCCCCTGAGCGCCTGACACATACGCCCGTACCAGCGATGGCTGAAGGTTTCACTCAAAGGCAGCAACAAGAGATCGCAGCGATCGTAGCTGCCGCCTTCACCCGAGCAGCAACGAACGCCCCTGCAGCCCAAGCTCCAGCTCCCTCGATTGACGTCGCCCGGCCACGCGAATTCGCTGGCGGCGATGACTACCTCGACTTCAAGCGCGAAGTCCTACTCTTTGTCTCGGCGAACCCCACGAGGTATCCCTCGTCATTGAGCAAGATCTATGTCACCCTCTCTTACCTCAAGGGTGGCAACGCGTCGACGTGGGCGCAAAACTACGTCCAGGAATTCACAACGAATGGTGTCGTGAGCTTTACGGACGACTGGGCCAAGTTCCAGGAACGACTGGATGCCTCCTTCAATGATCCGAACAGGAAGGAGAAGGCGCTGAAGAAGTTCCGAGACAAGATCCAGAAGGACCTCTCTGCCGACCAGTTCTTCCAGGACCTCGACGTGATCATCAAGGCGGCGGAGCTGAAGGACGAAGGCGTCATTTGTGACCGCTTGCAACGTGCGATGAACATTGAGGTGGTCCGTGGCATGTTGAGGTCGACGCCCGTGCCAACAACGTATGAGGCATGGAAAAAGAAGGCCATTGAGATCGATCGGGGCGAACAGCAGATTCGCGCCATCCAACGAGGTCGTACATTGCCGTTCACGCCCCGTCCGACGCCTCAACAAGGGCCTCCTGCACGCCGACAGGTAGCAGCCCCGCACGCCGATAAACGTGACGCGACGGGCGTCACTTTCGGAGGTGCCGGCCAACCAATGGACGTCTCGATGAATGAGGCGCAACGAAAGCGCGCGTGCTGGATTTGCGGCGGACTGGGGCACTTTAAGGACAAATGTCCGCAGGCGAAGCCAATCATCCAGCGTATGTTGGAACTGATGGCACCGGGCGAACGCCGCCTCATCGCTGACGAGCTCGGCGCAATGAAGGAGTCGGCATTTGAGGAAGTCGTGGACACTCGAAGGTCGACGGTGGAGGACTATGTGGAGGAAGAAGACAATGACGAAGAGGTCGTCGACTCGCAGGGTTTTGCGAGTGGTCAGGCGTAGCCATCGGGGCGACTGACCGAAAAGAACAAGGGACTTCAAACCTGGATTCGCTAAAATATAACCAACCGTCTGTACAATACATAGATGCAAACGACGTCGATGGTTTTCCCGATTACGAAGTCCCCACCGGTGTGAACAAAGAGGAAAGGTATGAGCAACTGTTCATGAGAGGAACTGGTGGACGCCAGCTGGACCTTCTCCTGACCGTCGAGCATGAAATAGCGGGTGAGGCGAGAGAAGTAGATGCGCATGCCCTTGTGGATTCGGGATGCACGGGATCCTGCATCGACGTCAGATTCGTCGAGAGGTACGGGTTGGAAATGAAACGCTACATTCGACCCCTCGCGGTGCTCAACGCCGATGGCACGCACAATGAGGCTGGACTGATCGAGGAGTATGTTGACGTCGAGCTCGTGATCGGCTGTCACCGGGAGAGGATCGTCCTCGCAGTAACGTCCCTAGCGTCGTCAAACATCTTCCTGGGGTACGACTGGCTTCGACGTCACAATCCGGAGGTCGACTGGAAAACGGGTTCAATCGAATTCACCCGCTGTCCAGAAGAATGTGCGATTGAGAAGGAAACGGTGGAGGACCTAGGCAGGATGAAAAAGGCGGTGGAGCAGATGAGGAGGGTGAGTGAGATGCGAATGGACAAGGCGTCCTGGCCCGCATACCTCAACGACTACGCCGACGTTTTCAGCGAAAAAGGTTTTGAGAAGCTGCCGGAACACCGGCCCTGGGACCATGTCATCGACTTGAAGCCTGACTTCAAACCGAGCGACTGTAAGATTTACCCGCTCACGCCAACTGAGCAGCAGTCGCTCAAGGACCTCCTTGATGAAAATCTGAAGTCGGGTCGCATTCGACGGTCGATATCGCCCATGGCGTCGCCCTTCTTCTTCATAAAGAAGGCCGACAAATCGCTACGCCCCATCCAGGATTACCGTAAGCTCAATGACGGTACGATCAAGAACAAGTATCCCCTCCCTCTCATTGACGAACTCGTCGACAAGGTCAAGAAAGCGAAGTACATCACTAAGCTTGACCTTCGCTGGGGGTACTACAATATCCGGATCCGCGAAGGTGACGAATGGAAGGCGGCGTTTCGCACGAACA
This sequence comes from Porodaedalea pini, assembly GCA_002794775.1. Taxonomy (NCBI): domain Eukaryota; kingdom Fungi; phylum Basidiomycota; class Agaricomycetes; order Hymenochaetales; family Hymenochaetaceae; genus Porodaedalea; species Porodaedalea pini. Next base: position 31,150 of record NBAY01000142.1, on the reverse strand, counting down.
TGGGCCTCTTCGAACCAACGGTCATGTTTTTTGGCCTTTGCAACGCGCCAGCCACGTTCCAGGCCTTTGTTAACCACATCTTTAAGGACCTAATCTACGCGAACTTGATTATTGTATACCTCGACGACATCCTGATCCTCTCGGAAACCATTGAGGAGCATATCGACACGTCGAGGCGCGTACTCCAGATCCTCCGAGAGAATGGCCTGTACTTGAAGCCGGAGAAGTGCGAGTTTGACGCCAAGGTCGTCAAATACCTCGGCCACATCATCGGCAATGGCGAGATCAGGGCTGACCCGGCAAAGACGGAAGCGATTGCGAACTGGCCAGTCCCACGGAACCTCAAGGAGCTGCAACAGTTCCTCAGTATGGGAAACTGGCTGAGACGGTTTATTAAGGACTACAGCAAGGTGGTCCGTGTTAGGCGGGAGCCCGGGAGACAACTCGGACTGGGCAGGCCTCGGCTGACTGTCGTCTGGGACGTGCTATACTCGAGCGTAGACTCGGGACACGCTTACTCAGGCTAGGTCGTCGCGGAGGTAAGAGGATTAATACAAGTCTAAACTAATACAAGGGGAACGAGTCTCACCTAGGTCGTCGCGGAGGTAAGAGGAAAAGCAGAACAAGGAGTTCATGCGATTCCTGAGACCCTATATAGCGACGACCGTGGGACTATATTACCTAACATTACATAACGAGTGGGAATGGAACGAATGAAGGTAGTGTGGGAATGATTGTGTAAGATGGGTAAATATAATGAAAAGGACGAATATAATAAAGGAAATGGTAAAAGTTCAGGTTCTAACATTACCCCCCCTTCAAGGTTGGGCGTCCCGACCAACCATGATCGCGGTCGTCAGGCTCGGTGTCGAAGAAGAGCGGACAGAGTCGTTGATGAGGGATGTCGAGTTTCCGAGGTGCACCGGGATGTTTGAGGTAGAACTCAGTGATCGCCTCCTTCGCGTTCTCGCCGAAATCCGTCTCAGGCTGCCAAGTAGGTTCATTGTAGCCGACCCACTTGACAAGGTACTGTAGTTTCCCTCGGTGCAGACGCGAGTCTAAGACTTCCTCGAGTTCGTATTCCTCCTCGTTGTCGACGATGTCTGGCGGTGGCGGCGGCGGTTGCTTCTGGCTTTCAAAGGACGGTTCGACGGCGGGTTTCAACAGGGCTTCGTTGAAGACAGGGTGGACCTTTTTCCATCACTTCGGGAGTTTGAGCTTGTACGCGCTCGCTCCTACCTTGTTGACGATGTCAAAGGGGCCGTACCATTTGTCTGTGAGTTTCTTCGTCGGCGAGTCCGTACTGATGTTTCGCCCGTCAAGGAAGACTTTGTCTCCAGCCTTGTACTCCACCGAAGCTCCTGCTGTCCGGTCATGGTAGCGCTTCATGTCCTCTGCTGCCTTGACTAGATTGTCCTTAGCAACGCGATGAGTCTCCTTGATGTGCTTGGCGAATTCTTCCGCCGACATGTTGGCAGAGGAAGTTCGTACGGTGTCGAAGCTCATAGGGTGACGTCCGGTGTTTGCGTAGAAGGGTGACATCCTTGTTGCTGAATGTTCGCGGTTGTTGTATGCGAACTCTGCGAGGGGGAGCCAGTCTTTCCAGTCCGATTGCCGATGATCGACGAAGAGCCGGAGGTACTGTTCGAGCTCTTGATTGACGCGTTCCGTCTGACCGTCCGTTTGTGGGTGGTATGCCGTTGACGGGTTGCCTTCGATGCGTAGGAGTTTGTATAGCTCCTTCATCATTGACGCATCGAACTGTGTGCCTCGGTCGTGGATGATCTTCTTCGGTAGGCCATGGAGGCGGAAGACGTGGTCTCGGTATAACTGAGCCATGCCTTCCGCTGACAGTTTCGTCGTCGTCGGGATGGCATGCATCTGTTTCGAGAATCTGTCCACGAAGACGCAGATTGCATTGTGTCCCTTAGAGTCCGGGAGTTCTCCGATTAGGTCGACCGTGACGATCTCCCAGGGACCTTCAGGGATCGCATTAGGATGAAGCGGTCTTGACCTCGACGTTCTTAAGGCTTTCGTCCGTTGGCAACGGTTGCATCCTCGGACGTATGTTCGGACATCGGAGAACATTGACGCCCACCAGAAGTCTCGACGTACCAGTTCGACCGTCTTCGACGATCCAGGATGTCCTGCCAGGGTCGAGTCGTGGTACTCCCGCAATACTGCTTCCTTCATCGTCGACGGCACGTACACCTTGCCTTTCATCCGCCACAACCCGTCGACCTTCACCATATTCGTCGGCCTCTCCGATTTGTCTTGCGTTCTCTGCGCCTCACCCACTCGTTCCAACATCTCATCACGCGACGTCCTTACCACCCCACGGTTCAGCCATTTCTCCTTGATGAACACAACGTCGTCATTGTCATCCTTGCCCTGATCATAGCCCGCCTTGCGTGACAGCAAGTCGGCCTTGCCCATTGTCTTCCCCGATTTGTGTTCGAGGTGGAAGTCGAATTCCTCGAGTTCGGTTCGCCAGCGAGCTTGACGATAGCTCAGCTTCTGTGCTGACCTGAAGTAGGTGAGGTTGGCGTGGTCGGACCAGATTTCAATTTTGTGGTGAGCGCCAAGGAGGTATTGTCGCCACTCCTTGAGCGCCGAAATGATCGCGAGCATCTCCTTGTCGTAGATCTCGTAGTTTCGTTCCGCCGGTTCAAGTGCCTCTGACCTGTAGGCGATCACCCTCCACTTCCCTTCCTGCTTCTGCAACAACACACCACCGAGCGCAAAGTTCGACGAGTCCGCTTCTACGCGGAAAGGGCCCTCGTCATTGGCGATGGCTAGGACTGGAGGTGAGCAGAGACGTCGTCTCAGCTCCTCGAACGCTTCCTGCTGTTCGGTCTCCCATACCCAGTCCTTCTTGCCTGTTAACGACGTCAACGGTCGGACCACCTTGCTGTAGTCCTTAATAAACCGTCTCAGCCAGTTTCCCATGCCGAGGAACTGTTGCAGCTCCTTGAGGTTCCGTGGGACTGGCCAGTTCGCAATCGCCTCCGTCTTTGCCGGGTCAGCCCTGATCTCTCCATTGCCGATGATGTGGCCGAGGTATTTGACGACCTTGGCGTCAAACTCGCACTTCTCCGGCTTCAGGTACAGGCCATTCTCTCGGAGGATCTGGAGTACGCGCCTCGACGTGTCGATATGCTCCTCAATGGTTTCCGAGAGGATCAGGATGTCGTCGAGGTATACGATGATCAAGTTCGCGTAGATTAGATCCTTAAAGATGTGGTTGACAAAGGCCTGGAACGTGGCCGGCGCGTTGCAAAGACCAAAAAACATGACCGTCGGTTCGAAGAGGCCCATGTTCGTGCGAAACGCTGCTTTCCATTCGTCACCCTCGCGGATCCGGATATTGTAGTACCCCCAGCGAAGGTCAAGCTTAGTGATGTACTTCGCTTTCTTGACCTTGTCGACGAGTTCGTCAATGAGAGGGAGGGGATACTTGTTCTTGATCGTACCGTCATTGAGCTTACGGTAATCCTGGATGGGGCGTAGCGATTTGTCGGCCTTCTTAATGAAGAAGAAGGGCGACGCCATGGGTGATATCGACCGTCGAATGCGACCTGACTTCAGGTTTTCATCAAGGAAGTCCTTGAGTGACTGCTGCTCAGTCGGCGTGAGCGGGTAGATCTTACAGTCGCTCGGTTTGAAGTCGGGCTTCAAGTCGATGACATGGTCCCAGGGTCGGTGTTCCGGTAGCTTCTCAAAACCTTTTTCGCTGAAAACGTCGGTGTAGTCGTCGAGGTATGCGGGCCAGGACGTCTTGTCCATTCGCATTTCACTCACCCTCCTCATCTGTTCCACCACCTTCTTCACCTCGCCTAGGTCCTCCACCGGCTCCCTCTCGATCGCACATTCTTCTGGACAGCGGGTGAATTCGATTGAGCCCGTTTTCCAGTCGACCTCCGGATTGTGACGTCGAAGCCAGTCGTACCCCAGGAAGATGTTCGACGACGCTAGGGACGTTACTGCGAGGACGATCTTCTCCCGATGATGGCCGATCAGGAGTTCGACGTCAACGTACTCCTCGATCAATCCGGCCTCATTGTGTGTGCCATCGGCGTTCAGCACCGCGAGGGGTCGAATGTAGCGTTTCATTTCCAACCCGTACCTCTCGACGAACCTGACGTCGATGCAGGATCCCGTGCATCCCGAATCCACAAGGGCATGTGCATCTACCTCTCTCGCCTCACCAGCTATTTCATGCTCGACGGTCAGGAGAAGGTCCAGTTGGCGTCCGCCAGTTCCTCTCATGAACAGTTGTTCATATCCTTCATTCTTGTTCACACCGGTGGAGACTTCGTAATCGGGAAAACCATCGACGTTGTTCGCATCTACGTATTGTACAAACGGTTGGTTATATTTTAGCGGATCCGGATTCGAAGTCTCTTGTTCCTCTCGGTCAGTCGCCCCGATGGCTACGCCTGACCATTCGCAAAACCCTGCGAGTCGACGACCTCTTCGTTATCGCCTTCTTCCTCCACATAGTCCTCCACTGTCGACCTCCGAGTGTCTACGACTTCCTCGAAGGCCGACTCCTTCATCGCTCCGAGCTCGTCGGCGAGGACACGACGTTCGCCTGGCGCCATCAGTTCCAGCATGCGCTGGATGATCGGTTTCGCCTGTGGGCACTTGTCCTTAAAGTGGCCCAGCCCACCACAGATCCAGCACGCACGTCGTCGTTGTGCCTCGTTCATCGAGACGTCCATCGGTTGACCAGCGCCTCCAAAGGTGACGCCGGTCGCATCGCGTCTGTCGACGTGAGGGGCCGCTACCTGACGACGAGCTGGGGGTGCCTGTTGTGGTAGGCGAGGAGGGGGAAGAAAGGCGTGTCCTCGTTGGATAGCGCGAATCTGTTGTTCGCCGCGGTCTATTTCGATTGCCTTGTTCTTCCAATCCTCGTATTTCGTTGGGACTGGCGTCGACCTTAGCACTCCACGGACCACCTCGATGTTCATCGCCCGCTTGAGGCGATCGCAGATAACGCTGTTGTCTTTCAACTCGGCGCGCTTAATTATCACGTCGAATTTCTGGAAGAACTCGTCCGCGGTTAGGTCCTTCTGAACCTTATCTCGGAAATCCTTCAGCGCTTTCTCCTTGCGATTCGGGTCGTCGAACGAGGCGTCGAGTCGTTCCTGGAATCTTTCCCAGCTGTCGGTGAAGGTGACGATCCCCGACGTTGTCGACTCCTCGACGTAGTTCTGCGCCCACGTTGCCGCATTACCACCCTTCAGGTAGGAGAGAGCTACATAAATCTTACTCTCCGACGTAGGGTATCGACTTGGATTTGCGGATACAAAGAGGAGGACTTCACGTCTGAAGTTGAGGTAATCGTCGCCACCAGTGAATTCTCGTGGTCGGGCGACATCTATGTTGGGGGTCAGGGGGTTAGCGGCCGCGACTGGTGCTGGGGCGTTGTTCGCCTGATGGGCGAAGGCATTCGCAACGATGGCCGCGATCTGCGCCATTTGCTGTTGGCTGAAACCTTCTGCTGACATCGCGGGTTCGGGTGCGGGTGTCGAAGGTTCTGGAGGAGTCGGCGGTGAGGGGTCTCTGTTGGTTTCGCGGTAAGGACCTGGGGTCGGTGGTAGGTTGACCGTAGACGTTGACGGTGCAGGTGACGACGGAGCAGCTGGGGGCCACCTTGCTCTCCTCCCTCGTTCATCTGATGAATACCAGCTGCGCTGGATTTCACTCCACCAGATGTCGTGAGTGACGCCGCTATTATTGGTCGCGACGTAGCCTGGTCGGTCTGGATCCCAACGGGCTGAAGCAGGAAGGGCCCGTTGCTGTTCGTCGGTGAGATCTATCTTGACGTTGGCGGAGGGACCGGGATTGGTTGCGCGTTCGATCCGGGGTTACGCCAACGTTGAGCGGGTTCGTCAGCGAAGTTGATGACGAGGCGGTAGGATCCAAGTGAGATTACAAACGAGATTGTCGTCGAAGTTTGGACTCGTCTTGTTACCCACGTCCACGTTAGGTGCGTGCTCCACCAGAGGCTAATTCGTAGAGCCAGGGTCGGGAAATGTCGGTTGATATATTTACGTAATACACGAACGTCCAAAAACGTCCGGGCAGGGTTGAGGGTTGTCGTTTAGGGGGTTTACACGTCAAGTCCGTCGAGGGGAGCGCTCCTCTAGACCGAGTGAAGGCGAGTCGACAGCGACGACTTACGCTGGGGATGAGCCTGGGTGAGGTTCTGCTTTTATGTTAGGCGGGAGCCCGGGAGACAACTCGGACTGGGCAGGCCTCGGCTGACTGTCGTCTGGGACGTGCTATACTCGAGCGTAGACTCGGGACACGCTTACTCAGGCTAGGTCGTCGCGGAGGTAAGAGGATTAATACAAGTCTAAACTAATACAAGGGGAACGAGTCTCACCTAGGTCGTCGCGGAGGTAAGAGGAAAAGCAGAACAAGGAGTTCATGCGATTCCTGAGACCCTATATAGCGACGACCGTGGGACTATATTACCTAACATTACATAACGAGTGGGAATGGAACGAATGAAGGTAGTGTGGGAATGATTGTGTAAGATGGGTAAATATAATGAAAAGGACGAATATAATAAAGGAAATGGTAAAAGTTCAGGTTCTAACAGTCCGACCGTTGACGTCGTTAACGGGCAAGAAGGACTGGGTATGGGAGACCAAACAGCAGGAAGCGTTCGAGGAGCTGAGACAACGTCTCTGCTCACCTCCAGTCCTAGCCATCGCCAATGACGAGGGCCCTTTCCGCGTAGAAGCGGACTCGTCGAACTTTGCGCTCGGTGGTGTGTTGTTGCAGAAGCAGGAAGGGAAGTGGAGGGTGATCGCCTACAGGTCAGAGGCACTTGAACCGGCGGAACGAAACTACGAGATCTACGACAAGGAGATGCTCGCGATCGTTTCAGCGCTCAAGGAGTGGCGACAATACCTCCTTGGCGCTCGCCACAAAATTGAAATCTGGTCCGACCACGCCAACCTCACCTACTTCAGATCGGCACAGAAGCTGAGCTATCGCCAAGCTCGCTGGCGGACCGAACTTGAAGAATTCGACTTCCACCTTGAACACAAGTTGGGCAAGACGATGGGCAAGGCCGACCTGCTATCGCGCATGGCGGGCTACGATCAGGGCAAGGATGACAACAATGGGGTCGTGTTCATCAAGGATAAGTGGTTGAACCGTGGGGTGGTGCGGACATCGCGCGACGAGGTGGTGGAACGAGTGGGTGAAGCGCAGAGGGCGCAGGATGAGTCGGAAAGGCCTACGGGTTTGGTGGAGATCGACGAGTTGTGGCGGATGAAAGGCAAGGTGTATGTTCCATCAACGATAAAGGAGGCCGTGTTGCGGGAGTGCCACGACTCGGTTCTGGCTGGTCATCCAGGAGCGTCGAAGACAGTAGAGCTCGTCCGTCGCGATTTCTGGTGGGCATCGATGTTCTCCGACGTCCGAGCATACGTCCGAGGATGCGACCGTTGTCAACGGACGAAAGCCTTAAGAACGTCGAGGTCTAGACCGCTCCATCCAAATGCTGTTCCTGAAGGACCCTGGGAAATTGTTACAGTCGACCTAATTGGAGAGCTCCCGGACTCCAAGGGACACAACGCGATCTGCGTCTTCGTGGATAGGTTCTCGAAGCAGATGCACGCGATCCCGACGACGACGAGGCTGTCAGCAGAAGGCATGGCCCAGCTGTACCGCGACCATGTCTTCCGCCTCCATGGCCTGCCGAAGAAGATCATCCACAACCGAGGCACGCAGTTCGATGCGTCGATGATGAAGGAGCTGTACAAACTTCTGCACATTGAAGGCAACCCGTCGACAGCGTACCATCCACAGACGGATGGTCAAATGGAACGCGTCAACCAAGAGCTCGAACAGTACCTTCAACTCTTCGTTAACCATCGGCAATCGGACTGGAAGGACTGGCTCCCCCTCGCAGAGTTCGCATACAACAACCGCGAACACTCAGCAACGAAGATGTCCCCCTTCTACGCGAACACAGGACGTCACCCCTTGAGCTTTGACACGACGCGAACCTCATCTGCTAACATGTCAGCGGAAGAATTTGCAAAGCACATCAAGGAGACTCATCGCGTTGCTAAGGACAACCTAGTCAAGGCAGCAGAGGACATGAAGCGCTACCATGACCGGACAGCAGGAGCTTCAGTGGAGTACAGGGCTGGAGACAAGGTCTTCCTTGACGGGCGAAACATCAGCACGGACTCGCCGACAAAGAAACTCGCAGACAAATGGTACGGCCCCTTTGACGTCATCGACAAAGTAGGAGCGAGCGCGTACAAGCTCAAACTCCCGAAGCAATGGAAAAAGGTCCACCCTGTCTTCAACGAAGTCCTGTTGAAACCCGCCGTCGAACCGTCCTTTGAAAGCCAGAAGCAACCGCCGCCGCCACCGCCAGACATCGTCGACAACGAGGAGTACGAACTCGAGGAAGTCTTAGACTCACGTCTACACCGAGGGAAACTACAGTACCTTGTCAAGTGGGTCGGCTACAATGAACCTACTTGGCAGCCTGAGACGGACTTCGGCGAAAACGCGAAGGAGGCGATCGCTGAGTTCTACCTCAAACATCCCGGTGCACCTCGGAAACTCGACATCCCTCGTCAACGACTCCGTCCACTCTTCGTCGACACCGAGCCTGACGACCGCGATCATGGTTGGTCGGGACGCCCAACCTTGAAGGGGGGGTAATGTTAGAACCTGAACTTTCACCTTTTCCTTTATTTTCCCTTTTACCATTTCCTTTATTATATTCATCCTTTTCATTATATTTACCCATCTTACACAATCATTCCCACACTACCTTCATTCGTTCCATTCCCACTCATTATGTAATGTTAGGTAATATAGTCTCACGGTCGTCGCTATATAAGGTCTCAGGAATCGCATGAACTCCTTGTTCTGCTTTTCCTCTTACCTCCGCGACGACCTAGGTGAGACTCGTCCCCCTTGTATTAGTTTAGACTTGTATTAATCCTCTTACCTCCGCGACGACCTAGCCTGAGTAAGCGTGTCCCAAGTCTATGCTCGAGTATAGCACGTCCCAGACAACAGTCAGCCGAGGCCTGCCCAGTCCGAGTCGTCTCCCGGACTCCCGCCTAACACAGACTCACTTAATTGCGTCGAGCTCATCTTTTCCAACAACGCTCGACATGCGGAATTTATCATAACCTTCCGCCGGCTTTGTGGGATTTTTCTTGCCCTCCACCATGATGCCTCACACATTACTATACAGTGGCTCCCCTCACATAGGGGAGTACTGGGCAACTCTAAAGCCGATAAACTCGCAAAAGATGCTGCCAACAAACCTGATCGCGAGACCATCCCAGTTTCCCTACCTAATTTGAACGCGCAAATACAGCTCGACCTCCTTCAAGACTGGAAAGCCGGTATCGTCAACCTTCGTGGACATCGCTCAATCCTAGAGCCGTCCTCTTTTATCCTTCACCCAACGCGATCCATCCGTCCGTTCTTGAAGCTTTCCCCCAGGAAAAAGATACATCGCTCAGTTCTTTCTCGCGCCGCCAGCTTAATGCTGAACGTGCTCGATCTGCATAATCGAAACCTCGAACCCCGGTGCCCAGACCCATCGTGCTCGAAACATGATGTTCATCACATGCTTAATTGTTGTCCTTTCTTTTCACTTGTTCGTAACGGTCTTTTTCATCAACGATCCCTTCCTATAACGTTTTCTGACTGGTCTCGTCCAAATAACTTTCTTTTACTTTTGAAATTTGTGTACTTCTCTTTTCGTCGACCACCCGATAGCATGCCTCTTTTATCTGAATTACCACCCTCCTTTTACCTTTAGTTACTATTCACGCCTTTACTTTTACGTACATCCTTTCCACTTCACTCTAACCCAGTATTTTCGTGCGCTACGTATTCTCTTCTGGTTTGTTTCTCTTCCTTTGCGGTTGGAGGTCTGTTAGCAGTAGATAGCAGAGTATTATAAAACTTACATCACGTGCTGCGCGTTTTCTCTGACGTCGTCGACGGTGGCGACACGACCGAATCTGAACTATCCCGTCAAATTTCTTTCCATTTCTACTCGACCACGACCGTAGCCTGAGTCTGCTGAGGACACCAGGATATGTCCTCGTTCGCGTCTAACCATGTTCAGTCTTTGTTGACAGCGGCCCGGGACGTCTCAGCTGCACCCGAAGATGAAGTCGCGTTCTCTTCGCAAGAGAAAGCCGAGCAATCCTCTCACGAAGAGCTCTACCCACTCCTTCTACAGTTGAAATCACCTCTAGATAAACCCGTACTTCGAACGACTTTGCTAGCATTAAATGAACAGAAGCATGAACTCGTCTCTGTAGAAGACTTGGCTATTTGTGCTACACTCGAAGGAAGAATCATAGTTGGTCTTTATGCTGAGGCACTCGATCAATGGCTGAAGGAGGCAAGTGACGCAGATTCGGAGGCGGAATGGTGGGATGGCGTGGCGCGTTCTTCACGGTCCGTCGCTTGGTATCTTCTCGCGAGTGAGTTGTTTTCTCGTTTTAAGCTATCGTATGGTCCTGATAAGTTTGTAGCACTTCCTGAGCGCCTGGTGCGCAGTATTCAGACAATTCTGAATGTATTACGTGCGCGTAATATTCCGATCCGTCCTTCTTCGTTCTCTCCTCGAGCACTTCGCGAGCTCTTCCCGAACGTTAGCTCGTTCCGACCAACGGCTCTGGCGACAGCTTTCTTTCCACACCTCGCACACCAGCAACACCAGTTCTTCTCCTCGCCTTTAGAACTGACGCGTCAAGAGTGCGAGAAACGCCGCGAAAGGCTGACGCAGCTTCGTGACGAGCGTGCTTTGCAACTCGGCCAGCTCCTTTCGCTGAAGGCGGAACTTGAGCAAGCGATACGGAAAGAAGGTCCAAACGTGGCTTCAGGAAAGCTCCGACAGGCTATTATCGCGGAAAGTCCGTACTCTTCCCCTTCCACGGAAGTGCAGAGTCCTATTGCGGCATTACACAACATCGCCTTTACGCAACTCCCCTCACACGCGTCTTCGCATTCTGTTCTTTTTGCCTCACTTCGCAGACCGTCGCCACTAATTCTCATGTGGCCCCGACTAGCGTTTATTCCTCCGGTTTCGCTGATACTGTTCCGCTTGATCTATGGCTCACGTGAGAGTATCATGGAAAGCGCGCTCAGTGCCCATGACACACTGAAGGGTTTCTGGTTTGGCTATGTTGTCGAGCCTGTGCGCGGCATTTTGGATACTGTGCGTACTGGTGGAGATGACGGTGCACGCATCGTCAACCAGGAGGCAATTCGCGCGGACCTTGAGGTGCGTTGAGGAATCATCATTATATATCCCTTAATTAAGCATCATTGCAATACAGTCTCTCGAACGTATGGCAGTTGCTTTGGGTAAGGATAAGCTTTCGCTTAACGACTCGCAGTTGCAACAGCTCTCAGAGCGGATACGCCAGGGTGACCTCACACCGGTCCTGCGTATTTACGAGGAAGACATCAAGGCACCTGTCCGCACCGCGCTTACTGGCAGTCTTGTGCGATCCTTGCTCATCCAGATCCAAAAGGCCAAAGTACGTTTTCCCCCTTCCAGTCAAAATCCCCAAACGCTTCGCTTAAAATTTGACTCCCCCTTTTCCCGCAAACTTTCAGGTGGATCTCGACCAGGCGCTTTCTGGCATCGACAAGCTACTAAAATCGCAAGAACTGACCTTCGCTTTTGTCGGTGTCGCCCCGGCACTCGCGCTCGTCTATGCTACATTTAGTGGCATACGCACGCTTTGGGTCGGCGGACGTGGTGGCAAGAGGTACGGCGGTCGGCGCGAGCGCGAGGGAGCATGGCTCGCGATACGTCGCGTTGAACGTCTTCTCGTTACCTCACCGAGTGACGCTCGTCCTTCGTCATCGTCACCTTCAGGAAGTATAACGTCCGATTCTGTGCTGCCACCTCTCACCTCAGGCCTGCTGCTCATTGCGGTGGCACGACTGCGAGATTATGCGGAAGCACGTCTGCCTGCACGCTCGCTGCTACGCTCTGGTATGCTTGCGGATATCGTAGATCTAGAGAATCCCGCGCTTGGGCGTACCGAAAAGCTGCGTATCGTCGAGCGTATGTGGCGCTCATGGGGGAAAACACTCGGTTGGGAACGAACGGGACGATTATGATCGAAAACGAAGACAGATTGACAGATTCTAATCCTATACACAGCGCGTAAAAGACGGAGAAATATTTCGTTACGGGGTCGTAGAAAACGTGTATCACGAGAGGTTTTCGTACAACAAGAAGGAAAAGGACCAAAGAGGGAGCAAGAAATATTGTACAACATCTGTACGCCAGCGAAACAAATTCAAGAAAAAAACAAATGAAACCGAAGAAAAAAAAGAGAAACCGAATTTTGACTTGAATCCTAACATAACGATTCTAACATCGTTAAGTAAGGCGAACCTGCAGAATTGGGGGGTGCACGGCTTCTTCACACCATCTCGCTACCGGCAGACACCTTCTGAGGATCCTGAGATACGGCCCGCAACCGTGAAGCCCTCGCAGCGGAATTCCTTAGAAAGAAAAGGGACATAGTTGATAAATTCGACTCGATTGCAAGCACAAGTCACGACATATGGGACTTACGGGCGGTTCAAGATACTATCGCTTCCAGTATACACAAACGCATCATAAACAAGATTCGCAATGAGAGCGCCTAGTATAGGTGCGAGCACGCCGCACCACAGCCAATACTGGTGGCGGAACGTAAAGACGTCGCGCCCGTAGCCGGCCATCGCCGTGAAGATGCGTGGACCAAGATCGCGCGCGGGGTTGACCGCAAAGCCCGTCTGAGCGCCGAAGACCATGCCGAGGCCGAAGAGCACGAGGAAGAGCACAAGCGGGAGGAGCCCTGCCGGCGGGGGTCCGTTCTTGCGGTCGGTCACGGCGAGCAGGACGAACACCAGGATGAAGGCGCCGAAAAACTTTTTATGGAGGAAAAATATTAATATTTGTTGAGTTCGCAGCACAATATATTACTCACTTCCTCAAAGAATGCAGAGACTAAGCAATAAGAAAAAAAGATTAAAAGTGTGAATATAATATCGTGTAGCAAAACGGCATACCATTTGATAGATATGAGACCTGTCAGGAATGGTATCAGCACTGAGCCATAGAAGAACGGTTGAAGTCGAACTCACCGCATAAGTGCCGAAAAGGGACGCAGTTCCAGGAACAGTACGGATCCCAGACCCGCCCTCAAAAAGGTTGATGGCATCAACGTAGTTTGCGTAAGTGAGTGCAGCGCCAATTATTCCTCCCAGGAGCTGAGAGAAGATGAAAATAGGGACCTTCTTCCACGGAAACCCACGGAAGGTGGCGAAAGAAATTGTAATCTGCTCGCGAGAAAATGATGAGCCTCTTTCAAGATGAGCATAAAAAGCCACTGACCGCAGGATTAATGTGGCCACCACTAATACCACCAGCGACCCATGCACCGAGTCCAAGGCCTATGCGTATGTCAGCTCCATGAGCAGAAGAAGAATTTTAGAAGAATCACCGATCCCCCATCCAAAAGCAGCAGAAAGCCATCCCTTAAAAAAGACTCTTCTAAATATGTTGAGCATGGAGACGCGAAATAAAAACATACTCCTGCAGGAGAGGAAGACACATTCGAGTTATCAAAGAGAACTCCCTGCGCATTTCCTGCTGTTCCGACCATGACAAGAATCATCGTCCCCAGAAACTCTGCAGCGGGTTCACGGATAGTGTAACTGTATTTGTTAACATGAATGAGTGATACCACTGGAGGAACAAGAGAGCCACGTACCGAAGCCTTGACCAACGGTTTGGATATTTAGTGAAATAAGCCGTGTCACTCGTGTACGGTTGAGAGTTTGGAACATCGCAGCCTTCAGATTCGTCAGTGGACCTCTGCCCCGAGTTTTGGTTGTTAATTTCTTTGGCAGAAAGCTCAGAGACAGACATGTCGAGGAGTGTTCAGGCGGAAAAGGAACGGTGAGCGGGGGCAAGGATGAGAGGGAGCAGAGCAAGACGGCTGGAGGATGAATCTTCGGTTCGCAAACCGGTCGGGTTATATACCAGCAGGGCTGACGCTATTATTACAGTTTCGAACAGGGCTGCTCTAGAAATGGTTGGCGAAGTCCCAGAACGAGTACACGAGGCTGGTTTCGATCAAGACTGATCTCTCCGTGTTCGCAGCAATAAACTTGTATTCGAGAAGTTCAGATGCCGACCATGCCATGCTGTATGTGTGCACCAACGCTGCAATTCCATGCGAAAGAAGGGGGTAGTTAGACCGCGGGTTGCGTCAGGCCGAATGACTCGGAGAAACCTACCCCTGAAGCAGAACAGTTGTCCAAGTGGAGAGCAGCGGTGGAGATCTACAATGTATTGGAGGGGGTAAAGGGGGGCGGGTGACCATGTTCAACCTCTTGATCAAAGAAATGCGACATTGAGACTACGAGATCTCGGAAGGAAGTCCTTCTATGATGTTGTGTCTCTTCGAAGCTGATCAGATACTATTGATTTGAATACCGCTCATTCAAAGTAGGAAATTTCGTCTTGACTACTGCCGAACTGGACCCGTAAAAGGGGAAGAAATGTCTCAGATACACCGCGATGGTTTTCGATACTCCGAGTCTTCATGATTCTTTGCCGCGATCTGTGCGCGGTTTGCACTGATGTGAGCGTACCTACCTTATCAGATCTAATTGTAAGCCGTTGAGAACAGAAGCCGAGGGCGAGAAGACATCACATTAAATGAAGCTCTTCTTGAGGAAGTGATGTTGAGGGCAAAACTATACGGTGAGAACTGGGGAGCAAACCCTCTGAGATCAGATTAAAAGAACATACCGAGTCGCAGTTAAGCCGAGGAGCAAAACTCGAGCTCTGGAGCTTTTTTCTCGCGAGGTTTGCTATGAACAACGCGGACATGCAGATCAGGTCTCGAATAAGCCGAGGGCCCGAAGATCGCCTTGTTTTGTGCGCTATAGGCTTGGCCGGCGATCTCAGGCTGAGTAATATGTTGTAGTCTTCAACCGAACATATTTGCTCGCATGATCTCACGGAGTCCCGGTATTTCACGACTGCTTCGCAATTTAATCCTAAGAGCTCGTTAGTAGCTATCGTACAAAATTGTAATCGAAGTTACCATCCGCTTTGCTGCCAACTGCAAGCGGAACTGCTGTGATAAGAAATCGCGCTCACTGCTCGCGTGCAAGGATTCTTGATCGCGGTTGTGGAGTGCGAAAAAGGCCGATTGATCGGCGGTGCAAGTATGCGACGTTGGAAGGCGATACCATCGAGGAATTGGGTAGTACTGGCGATAGAGTTAGAAGCAGAAGGAAACTAGGGTGACGGCCACGTCTCATGTGTGAAGCAGGATTCAAAATGCTGCCCTCGTTTTTACGTTTCTGAGCTTCTCTTTTGAAATATTTTATTCTTGTTGGGAACTCGGGAGGCGGTTAAGACGGCCGAATCTGTAGGTTTGCGTAGAAAACAATGCCGTCAGAAGTGAATAGATAACACAATATCAGGTAATCGAAGAAACAGCCTCGAAGCCCTGCAAAGGTGCAGTGCCGAGCCTTTCCATGACAAAAATACGATCAACTCACAGAACTCGGTTTACTAAAAGGGACTCACTGTAATTGCCGATTGAATTCGAGGTAGACGCACTAATTGAGTCATTTATGCGCATTGTTCCCGAGCTCGTTTGATTCTCAGTGGCCAAGAGACCAAGATGTGGAAAGAACTTTGTTATCCATGTAATAAAAAAGGCTATGCTTGCGAGTTGTTTACAGCGCGAAATAGTATTGAAGATATGGAGGGTGTGGGAGCCAGAGTAGGGAGAGACGGTATAGCGAGGTAGATTTTGGTAGGTGAATGCAAGGAACGGATAGAAAGGAAAACCGGAGAGGCGACAATTGCAAACAACCTGGAGCGAAAGATTCATATGATACGAAAAAGAAAGCGACTTTCGAGAAGGAGAAGAATGAGGCAATTCGCGAACAGCGAAAATGAAGGGAATGCATTACAAAAACAGGTGTTCAAATCCACAACGACAACACGATGACTATGATAGGTATGCAGGTAATCCGAATAAAAATACAAATTTCCGAGTTCCATAAAGAATGCTTATTGCAGTGGGAGCATAGGGAGGTGTGAGTTAGATCATGCAATGGTTGCCTGAGACGAGGAAGCCTGAGAACGGTTGCCCCATCCGAAAATCGACGACTTCAGTTCGCTAGCTGCGGGTGCCTCTGCAGCTCGTTTTGGTTCCAACAATTGACTAGTTGACCCGATGTAAGCGAGAGGAGTCTAGGCAAAGAAACAAGACAATACTAACCTTCGTCGATAGAGATCATCTAAGTCACCGTGGTCCTTAGCTTTTTCAAAGCAGAATTGCAAATACTGCTGGGCCTCAGCTACGTCTTTCAGCTTGTAGGCAACCTGGAAACGTTGCATGTCCTGTACAATCCGAGCAAGCTTGTGATATTTGTTGAAGTTCAAGAGCTTCTTGTTCGGCACCAACGGGGAAGCCCGATGAGACGGATTGCCTTCCCGACAGAATGTGAGATCAGTAAGATATAGACCTGTATAGAATAGATCGAAGAATGGTCAGTACATGTTCAGAGGAAAGAGAGTGCCAACGCGCTTCAGGCGCGCTCACCAAGGAAGGGCACTGCTGGTGGGGCGGTATTCCGAAGTCGGGATCGATACTCGTGATAATTCCGTGCATGATCTGCTAGTTTCCGCAGTGCTTCCAGCTGTATCTTGCTTTTCTGCGCGAGGCCCTGGAGAAAACATTGTTAATGAGCTCATAAGCCCACGATATAAGACAATAACTGGATGAGAGTCACTTACCGACCACGTTTGATGAAGTCGCGAGATAGTTGACGAGTCCAATGCAGCGAGAATGGAACGCGGTGTGCTGAAGTTATTTAGGGATGTGCAGCGCTTGATCACAATTCAGTGCCATTGCATCCGTGACAAAGTAAAACAAACTCACATCAGCAACCTTAATGAAGAATTTCATGAGCATCGCGCGTCGCTTCACATCTTGTTCTCCCAATATAGATTCGGAGACCCATCCAGTAATGGCTGTACTCAGTGCGCTGACCGCCTTGACATTGACCGCAGGCGGAGCTCCGGGCCTTCCAAGCTCAATCATCTCTTCCGCAGTGATCGCAGAATACAGCTGGCTTTCTACGAGCGTCATCTGGCGTGCGAGCTCAAGCGCATCGAAATCAGTCACAGCAATGGAAGCAAAATTGCGCGCGCGCAGAGATGCTAATAAGGCCTTCGTCATGATAGGACGCGGTATATCTGAGGATGACGAGCCGCTGACGAGCGACGGGTTGACAGGCATTCCAGCATCCCTTAGTCGCTCATTGAGACGCTGTCGTTCACTAAAAGGGCTAATTGGCTGGGCTGCAGACATGGAACCTCGGCTAGCAATCAAATCATCCAGCCGTTGCGCAGGACCAGCAAAGACCTCCGCCATTGTCCCTCGAACAAAGGACTGAAGAGCAGGGAGAGCCTCGTCATCCGTGCCAACACGCCAATATACCTCCAGCCAGAGCTTCAGTAGATTCTGTACCCTTAAACGCACTGGCAAGAGCTTCTGTTGAGACCACAATACAGCGTCTGCTTCCGACAGCCCATTAGGTTGCGCGAGATTGAACCGGGAAATGACTGCCTCGACAAGACCATTCGGCGACGTAAACAACCGGAATGTAAGGAAAAAGACAGCTGAGAATCCAGCATCGGGAATCTGATCGTGGGTAGTCATTTTCTCTACTAGCGCCTCCAATGTGGCGCCGACCAGCTGACCCTCGCTGTTGTATGCAACGTCCTGTGGTGCATAGTCGTGCGATAGCGTCCATGCAAGTGGAATCATACCATCTTCATCGCTTGTTTGCGGTATTGAAGGGAGTTCACCGTGGAACAATTTGTCTTCGAGCGACTTATGTCGCCGATTGCCCTCCCATGTCGTCCTTTCGACTGTAGAAAACGCATTTGTATGAACTTGTGATGTAGGCGACGGAAGATCTTTCTCAGATGAGCTACGGTCTTCATCTTCCGATGTTTCTTCCTCAATGGGCTCGGAAAAATCCACGCTTAGAGCAGCTATGAAAGACTGACGGTCCCTCTCCGGTATCGCTGGGGAAGTTGACGAATGCTCGTCCTCATCGACAGCATATGCAGGTTTAGGAGTTCGTCCACCAGGTAAAGATCGTTTTAAAGGATGGACAGTGGCATCCTCATTGTCAAACTCATAGTCCGCCGTCGTCGTCGCGTATCCCAGTTGAACTTGCTCGTGAAGCTCGTCCAGGGCCTGAGGCAGAACAGTTCCACCGCTCGCGACTGACGCGCGCTTCCCATCCTCCACGTCATCCCAGCCACGATCTTCATCGAGATAACCATCTTGCGCCGAAGCCTGCTCAAATGAACCGCCCTCAGTAGATTCCATTGAAGGTGTAGCTGAGTCCGTCATCGACGGAAGTATAATCACATATGGTGACGCATTGAGAGGGCGTGCGAGACACGTCTTCACCGCAGACACGCAATCCGAACCTGCCTTCAATGCATCCGTCGCAACTTTAAGCAGGCGCCTTCGTTCTTCCTCCTCTTCTGAGGGTGGTATTCTCGTGCTCGTCGCCATTTCCCTGACTGCATCCGCAAGTGCACATGCTACCTGGTAAAGATTCTCCTTTGCAGTCTCAAGTGCGGCCCGCTTCACCCATGGCACGCTCTCTACGCACATGACTGCATCGACGACCGTCAGCAGCCGGCATACGACGTCGACGATCTGGCGCACAAGCGCGAAGAGATGGCCAGTACTTGAGGCATGAGCGGCACGCGAATGTGCATGCACGTGTCCTATGAAGGCAGCAATCGTAGAGAGCAGGCTGTCGTGTGTCGAGCGTAAGGCCTGCTGCACTTGCATAGCTGTACACGGACCCTCAGGGAAGGGCGGCGTCGGTGGTGTATCTGGCGATTCAAGCGACGAAAAGGATGAGAAACTGGACGAGCTACTGAGCGACATGTGGTGTCCATGATACCGGTGGTGCACCAGATTTCCAGCAACCGTAGTGCTCACGTGTGAAGACCGCTTACTAGACCGTGAAGTTGAGTTCGACTCCGAAGATGAGCGAGCTGTATGATCTTTTCCTCCGACATCAGCACCCTCATGCGCTGGCGCTGAGTAGCAAAATCCGTCGTCTGCCTGAAACCCATATTGTCTTCGGACGTTCTCAGTATCGTTATGAAGAACGACGGAATCATCGCACACAGTCTCCGATGCGGAAGTGTCGGCTGTGCTCGGGAAGTTGCGCTCGGGAAGATCGACACCACATTGCACGACAACAGCGAGGAATCGTCGGACACGCGCAAATACCTGACCCGCAAGGCGCAGCATTAGCTCCTCTTCCGGATCTCTTTCCTCATCGCTCTGGAACTCTGAAGACGATGCCTTCTTGCTCTGCGTCACGAGTAGCGCTAGGTCTGCAAGGACACGCTTGCGTGATTGTGCGATGACAGGGAAACGGCGGAGCAAAGGCGCACCGCGTGCGAGACATTCGGTCTGCTGCAGGAGTGCACGTATACACTGGATGATGCACGCAACGGCCGGTTGGTAGTGGCTCACACGTCGTACGAGAGTCGTGTTTTGTAGAAGCTGTAGGCCGTGCAACAGAGGCACCATTAAAGGCGGTGTATGATTCGCACTAGCAGGAAACAATAAGTCTCCACCTACAGAGTCGTGCTTTGACTGATGCATGGGACTCGCTGTGCTCGCTCGAGACGTGAAAGATGTGTCAGACATCGAGCGAACATGCGCCTTCGCTGGAAGTGCGGCGTGCGGTTCTCCATCATTCACAGATCCAACATAATTGCTTGGGAACCAACCTCTTCGCCCGTCGATCTCGCCATCCCACCACCCGCTCGGGTCCCTGTTGAGCACGCGGATGGTCTCACCTGCGCAGAACGCGAGGCATGTCGCGTTTTGCTGCTGGGGCACAAAGTCGTGCAGCGCGCGCACGAGACCGTTAGGCGGCGCCTCTTCGTCTTCGTCGGAATAAGAAGCCCCTTCTTCGCTTGCCGAAGCGAAAGCCACCGAACCCTTCGCTGACTCGGCTGTATTCGCGAGATCCAGCGAGGATGAGGACGGGTTGCCCGAGGACGGCACGGGTGTGACGAGCGAGATCGAGGAGGACGTCGACGCGGTCGAAAGAACACGCGTGCGTGGTCCTGGTGGAGATGGATCGCAGTAGGAAACTCTGGCCGATCTAGATGAGGCAGAATACATGGACCGTGCAACGGACGTGTCGATAGTGGGTGGCATAACGAAACAACAGATAGTGGCTAGGGGCGTCGCGGTGTCTTGTCAGGAAGATACAGGCGGGAGCGCAGCGGCACCAGAGCGTCGAGGTGGGAAGCTAAATACACGCACGATGAACCGCGCAGACGGTGATTAGGATCCGAATAAGGCGGCAGGCGTGTCCCAAGAATAAATTGTTCAGCGCGAGACGTTGCCAGTTATCGCCGCTCGAGTGTAGTATAGCGGCGAAAAGCGTTGCGAGCTTGAGCGCGAGCCGAGCTGCGAGTTGACTGCGAAGTGTGGCAACAGCAAAAATACTAAAACGCGCATTATAATGAGTCCCGGCTGTCATTTCTGGGCTCAAAATACTGCATACCTGAGTGCGATCGCTCCTCTGCTGTCCTCCAGGCGCGTCCAAGCTGCGCGTTAGCACAAACGTAGTAAAATTTGTCTCTTCGCGACCAAGTCCTCCACGGTGCGGCCTGCGCCCTCGAGACCAGCAACGACGTTCAAGGCGGGTGTCGGTCTTTGTATTGAGCCGGACAGCGTACTTGATGGAGTCGACGACGTCTAGCGGCGACGAACAGTGGTTAGTTGACGTCGCGGACGAAAATGACCACCTCCGCTTGAACTTATCTGGTGCTAGTGGTATACTTACTATAAAAGGCAAATGTCTTCCAGGCGCGCTTCGAAGGTATCCAATCGTTCCGAGTCACTGGACCGTTCTTGTCTCAAGATCAGGAAAAAACAAAACAGAGCGTCAAGCCTCGTTGGCCTTGAAGAAACACTCAAGATATCACAGCAAGTCTAGTCCACACACAAATGCTATTTATTCCCAAAGAGACGCGTTGCTGTGGCATTCTTGTATATTTTTTATAAATACTCCCGAACCAACCGTTCAACCGCCCTCTCGCAATCTCCTTTCAGGCTTGGCAAGGAAATAGCATTGAGAGTGTGGCTCCAGTTATCCCATGATTTGATGGCGGTTGATCTAAAGATATCATGGATAGTATCGGTCTGAGTTCTTTGGGACGGTACCCGCAGTTTGGGTCTTCTAAAATGCAGGAGAACCACGGATAAGCCAAAGAACAGACAAGCGGCTCGGATTAATCTCACCGCGTGTCTACGTCCTGTCTTCCTGTAATCATTTATGCAGTTCACGTGTGATCCAGAAGGACATGTATCTTCTCTTCCATACCTACTCGCCGGCCATTGGATTCCTATGCAGGTACTTCGTCACCGCATAATGCATACCATCGTTCGACCTCAGCGATTCGTCAAGCCCCCTCCTGTTGCGAGGCCCCGCACCCGATGTACGCGGGAGTACCGGATACGTCTCTAAGCCAACGCCAGGGCCGAAGTCACACACGAACGCGCGACTCTGCGTCGCCCCAAACAGACGCGAACTCTCGAGTGCGACGGTGTACACGGGCGACGCGTCGTTTCCCGGTGCGTGCACGCTCCAGCCTGCACGTGGTGCGCGCACGTCCCAAAACGCGACGACGCTGTGGCGCGCCGCGCCCGCTGCGACGGTGTACCCAGATCCACCTCCTGCGGAGACAGCATATATGCTCTCCGTCGCCCATGGGTCAGATAACGTGATGCTAGGGGAAAGGTGCGTTACGGCCTTTGTAGTTAAGGATGTGTTTAAGGACGACGTGGACGGTGTGCGCAAGTCATAAATGCGCACGATTCCGTCGAACCAGCCAGAGACGATAACTTGTCCCGGATTTCCAGGGAAAGACGGCGGAGGACCAGTAATTCCGTATACTGCCGACTCTGGTGTTCCGCTGGCCGAATCAGAAGCTCTGATACTGCTGAGAGCTACAGATGGGTTTGAGTTTAGAGTGGACTCGTGTATAGGATATATAGCTAGTGGCATCGTCGAGCTTGTTCCAATGGCGACGTAAGGGACGCCAACAATTGAGATATACGATGACCAGCTCTTCTTATCTACGTTTATTTCAGACGCCATCCCACTAGCGTTATCACGGAGAATGCCTTTTCCCCAACTGGAGAGGCTAAATGACAAATTATCAGAAACCGAGACACTTTCTATGGAGTCTTCTCCGATGTACAGCGTCTCGAAGTCCGGCGACAGAAGTGAACCGCTCTTCTTTGTATCTGGTAACGTCACGCGCATGACATATCCATCTGCAAAGCCTGCAAGAAGCGCTCGGTCCTCGCCGTTATCTGGTAAGAACGCTATTCCTGTGATATCATGGTGCACCTGAGGCTGCACATTTGTTCTGTTGACGAAGTGTGTCGCCTCGAGCCGGACTACAGGAGCATCCGAGTAGCATGGTGCGCTTGAAAATGCATATACGATCAGGTTGCTTCCTGCAGCGACGACAAGTCGGGACCGCGATATAGCAAGCTCAGGTCGCAGTTTACCACGCCAAGACGCAGAAAGAGGACGGGCGACAAAAACTCGATTTTTCCAGTTGCGATCCGAAATCGTGTTATATCGTACACGCTCGTATGGATTCCATAGCTTGTCAGCGCAGGAAAGACTCCAGGAAACGCGAGGGTTTGAGTGCAAGTATGACGTCCATCCGAACTTCGTTACCTAGGGAAGTTGTCAAATCCTGCCGTAATAAAACAAGTATAGAAATAAAATAACACACCAAATCATTAAGATGTTTGCACACCAGGGAAAGACAGTATAGAGCATCGACTGTGAGGTAGTCGAAGATAGTGACCATGACATCGCTTGGTAGGTAAAGCAGGGAAATGGGTAATGCCTCAGAGTGAGGAGTCGGAGAATCTAAGGCGACATTATTTAGTTGAGTAGATAAGTCATCATCATGTAGCATCCGGAAGAGTTTGAACAACTCTTAAGTATGTGTCGACACTCCGTCTGATTCCGTTTGCAATTGGCCCGGTGTTGGAGGTTAGAAAATGAGGTGAGTAGGAGCTCCTAAAGGTTCAAAGTGATGAAAAAAGAGTCGTGGGAGTTATATCCTATACTTGAAGTGGAACTCCTGTTCCGTTACTTCCGCATTTTCTTAGAATCTTACAACATCTCTCCTCACGCCGCCTTCGATGCATTTTCTGAACAACTGCTTGCCAATATTTCAGTCTCTGAATCAGATCACGACTAAGGCCTGGAACTTTAGCGATTTTGATCTTTTTCGAGTCCCCGACCCTAGGTATAAATCGTTCAGCATATGCATCTAGCGGCCATGATGCTCCTATTCCATTCCTTCTTGATTCCCATCTCTGTAACATAAGAATGGTATAATTATCGAACATCCGTTGTCTCTGGCACATTCTATATAACTCAAGTCTAGGCATCCTCAATGACACGAGTTTGTCTGAGCTAGGGTGATCATGACGTATGAATTATTCCTGGCCTCTCGGAGGATGTTCATCAGACTGGGTCCCTGACCGTGGACTATTTATGTGCAACAACTTGATCATATGACTCGCGCAAAACAAATGCTGAGGCGCGTCATATAAAAGGCTCTCAGCACAATGTACGTATCTGCTCGGACGCCCACCTGTCTTCCCGCTCATCATCCATGCGTTGTCTCAGAGCGTTCCTCGGAGCTGTAGTCGTACTTCCCGTACACCTGGGTGTCTCGGCGTTGCCTCAGGCGCTCTCGAGCTCTGCATCTGGTTCAGCGTCTGTTAGTGTATCCTCCGAGTCAACGTCGGGTCTGTCGTCAGCGACAGGAACAAGCACAGGCGTGCCTTCGATCACACTGTCAACAACAATTCCGTCTCCGACGGTACCATTGACGAACGATTTACCCAGTCAAGTAGCCTTACCGCCCGTTCAAGCGTGGTGTCCGAGTGAAATATTCTGTGCGGGTTCGGTAGGTACTTTCTTGGTTTATCATTTCTCAGCGTCTCTCCTTGTCACTGCATGGCATCTCTGTCTTCCATTCCATCGTTGTGGCCGATGATCGGCTTCTCAAATTATTCGGACAACCTGCTCATCTGCTGCTATACACGTTCTTCCTTCTGCTTTTTTTTGCTTGGCAAAGAGATTATGGAATTCTTCTGCACCTCGACCCGCAGTCTTGCATTGGCAAACATTGGGGAACTATTTCTCCTTTTTTAACACAGTTTTCTTTCTCAGATTCTCCAAACTGTAAACATCGCCGCCCTGTACACCGACCCGAAAACATTCGTCGACAAGCCCACGAACTCCTCGTCCGAGGATGTGATCTCTGCATTCAACAGCTTGCTTACCTCCTCCGGGAACTCGACCTCAAACATTACCGAGCAGCAGATGGTCAACTTCGTTGACACGAACTTCCGCGGGGAAGGGCTTGAGCTAGAAGCAGTCGCGCTGTCGAGCTTCAACGACAATCCACCATTTCTGGATAATGTGACTGACCCGCTGGTGAAGGCCTGGGCCCAGACTGTGAATGGGTTCTGGACGCAGCTTGCGCGCGGGACGAACGACTCAACGCTCTGTGGAGAGGATTCGAACGACTGTGAGAGCACACTCATTCCGCTTAACCACACGTTTGTGGTCCCTGGCGGAAGATTCAGGGAGCAATGTGAGTATTTGATCTCTTGTTCATTTGTTTTTCTGCAGTCTAAATCTTCAATTGAAGATTACTGGGACTCCTACTGGATTATAAAGGGCCTCATTGAGTCCCAGCTCTTCGATGTCGTCAACGCGACTCTGCAGAATTTCATGGATGAATTGGAGAAATATGGCTTCATCCCGAACGGCGGCCGCATCTACTGTGAGTCCGAGCCCGCATCAACGAACACTGGTGAACTGATTTTACTTTCTCAAGACCTCAACCGGTCTCAGCCACCGCTCTTCATCCACGTCAGTTGTTTTCAATCATCCAGGCCTTCTGGTAGATCTAAATCTGTGATGCTTGTTTATAGATGCTTTCCGACTATGTGAGTTCTACCAAGGACACATCGATTCTCAACCGCGCTCTACCTCTCGCGGAGCTCGAGCTGTCTTGGTGGCATACAAACAGGACCCTGAATGTAACGAGTCCATTCACGAATAGGACGTACGAGGTCTCCAGATATGCAGTGAACAACACTGCGCCTCGACCGGAATCATACTTAACTGGTCCGTTCCGTTCCGCTCCCTTATAACTTCTTTTCTAGAATCAAGTGTCTTGGATTTCACAGACTACGAAACCGTGAATGGCGACGACATCACGACACCTCTTAACGATTCCCAGAAGGCTGACCTGTACGCGGAGCTCGCTTCCGGCGCTGAGACTGGATGGGACTACACTGCTCGCTTTTTCAAGGACCCTCTCGCGGGAGGCACAAACGACACGGATCCGGGCTTGAGGACGCTCAATGTTCGAAACACAGTACCTATTTGCTTGAACAGTATTCTTTGTGAGTATTATTTTTGCCTTAATTTGTCCTTTCTGACGGCATATCATTCTGAAGACAAGGCACACGTTCTACTGGCGCAGCTCTACACGTCATCCTCTGCATCTCACAATACAACTGCAAAGGAACTCGCGGCATCGCACAATGCAACAGCTGAGAGCCTACGTTCTGCCATCCTCGATCTCTTCTGGGACCCCACAAAGCTCGCGTTCTACGACTTCAATCTCACGTCCAACACGCGCAACTCTGTCTTCTCAGCGGCGCACTTCTACCCAATGTGGAACGGGATCATCCCGGATGAGCTGCTATCGAACGAGACGGCCGCGTTTGGCGCGTTCGCGTCGATCAACATGGTCATGAAGAAGTACAATGGCACGTACCCGACGACGTTCCTCGAGACGGGCCAGCAGTGGGATGGGCCGAACGCGTGGCCGCCGCACCAGTACATCATGCTCGAGGCGCTCGCGAACATCCCCTCGAATGTCTCCACGACGCCTGTGCCGACGAACGGGACCGCGTTCTCGCTCATCCCGGAGGGCCAGCTCGGACTCAACGAGAGCGCAATTCCAGGCCAGCCCCTCGCGAATGGCGGAAATGCCAGCGTCGGCGCAGATGTGAACGCTCTAGACGGCACAGTCGTCAATGGCGGCAACGCGACTGCGAACGAGACGTGGGCGGTTACGCTGCGGCGTGAAATGGCGAATCGGTATATCACGAGCGCGCTCTGTAGCTGGTGAGTCTCACTCTCAAAAGTCTGAGCCGGAAACGTGATGTCCGGAGTATGGGCGGTCTTCAGCACATGTATCCTCCATACAGATGAATCCCGGGGCGCTGACAAGATTGTATCCTAGGCATGCAACGGGAGGGTCTATTCCCGGCGTCCTCAACCGTCTGTCGGACGCAGAACTGAATGTAACACAGAGTGTCAACAACACCGGAAACGTACGTGCCACACACTCTCACCGCTTAACACCTTCAACTTATCACTAAATCCTTGACCTCCGTCCCAATCATTCCGACCCTGCGCGCTCTCATAGATGTTCGAAAAGTTCTCGGCGACGGACGTCGACTCCGCAGGGCGCGGGGGTGAATACAC
This sequence comes from Porodaedalea pini, assembly GCA_002794775.1. Lineage (NCBI taxonomy): Eukaryota > Fungi > Basidiomycota > Agaricomycetes > Hymenochaetales > Hymenochaetaceae > Porodaedalea > Porodaedalea pini. Next base: position 4,408 of record NBAY01000142.1, on the reverse strand, counting down.
CGTGCAAGCTGGCTTCGGCTGGACGAATGGCGTGGTCCTCTGGGTGGCCTCGAAATACGGGAAAGTCCTTGTCGCGCCCAGCTGCCCGTCACTCTTGGCGGCAGTGAACTCGACCAGCTCCGGGTCGAACTCCAGCTCTGGCTCAAGCGGAAATGGAACAGATGGCGGAAACAGCGAGACAAGTTCCAGTCCGGCGCTCCGCATCGAACCTTCCACAGGTGCACACGCGGTAACTCTTGCTGTTGTCCTTGGAGGCGCTCTCCTCGCATCCCTCGTCTGATGTTATCGTTCGGAAAAGCAATGCTCATCACAAAAGACTAAATCTCAAATCTTAACGATACATTTTCAGGAGCCAGTTATTTCAGTGAATGCCTGTACCTGTATTGATGAAGTTATATGTTGATGTCTGTGAGCATTTTGATGTCGAACTTTTAGCAGATGGAAATTGATCAAATGAGATAGGATTAAAATCTGGGTTTAATAATATGTTGAAGAAGCTTGATGTATGAGCATGTTTCAAGAGACTCGTTGAGACCATTTGGATAGGAGATAACATCGCTTCTTGACTTTTAATTTGGTCGTTGAAGTGTGGGTTCAGGACCCTGATCGCCATAGCATGTCTCTGTCCAACCTCCCAACCTTAAAAAGGCACTTGCTTGAGCTTACTCGAATGTGCCCTGGTCCCAAACAAATCTACTCTTCAGCCTCCTTTTCTTCGCTTCGAACGGCCGACTCGATAGAGCTATAGCATCAAGCAGAACTACTAGCATCTTGATGCGCGAATATGTCTTTAGAGCGATCACACCGCGTCTGAGGCGTGAAAGCCAGCCAACACTTGTCCGTGATAGCAGAAGTTGATCGACTTTCAGTGCTGTACACGATACAAAGGATAGTCGTCAGGCGACTCGGTGTCTGTCTGGAGAAGTATATCAATCGAAAGCTGCTCGAAACGGAAGGTTGATTTAATTACAAGACAATTATTTTTTTACTTGCAGACTCGAGATGAAGAAAAAGAACCATGGCACTGCGTTTGCCTCGGTTATCAGCAAATGCAAGTCTTGATGGGTGCGGTGACTATCCCCATTTATTTCCTGAGAAAGGATCTTCGAAGATTTAAGCATGATCAGAAGAAGCTCGACAAGCTGTCCACGAAGCAGCCGTACCTTTTGCCTCACACGTGTCTACAACGTGTCCGAAGTAGATGACAGTTCCTTTTCATTGGTATTGGATCAGACTCTGTGCTAAGAAAAGTGACTCTGACCATTCGTGAGTAGAAGGCGGACGCCACCGCGCCGAGAGTGGAGTTGATCTACAGCGGAAGCCAGAGAAGAGATGTGCTCTGCGATACTTAGGATAGCTTTAGAGCGCTTCGGCTCAGTCGAACCACAGTACGGAGAAGGATCCGTACACGTCGGTGAACTGCATTTCATGAGACTAAAAGAATTTCTTTCTACCGCTAATTCTTGGATATCACTTCGACCTAAATCGGAGGTTTCTTGCTGTAGTCCAGAACAATAGATCTAGAATAGGGTTGCACCACATAAAGCGAACGCAGCGTCACCAAAGGCTGTTTCAACCTTCTCGGGAATAAATAGCGTACTCTGTAAGGAAAGTCAGAGGAAATCAAAACGCATGTCCAACAGCTACGGCGTCCGTGATCCCTTGGAGTATACCGGCTGCTATAGGGGACCTGAAGAATGCCGGTGCTGAGGCAGGATCTGACAGCGTAGAAGAAAAGTCGAGCAAATCCAGTCTCCGCGAATGAGCACGATCGCGGAGGTTCGAGTAAGCCAGGCCTTTCTAAGTTATCAAAATCTTAAAAAAGAACATAAGCTGTACCTAGTTTCGATTTAGACATGCCATCCTTCGAGAGTTCTGCTCTATTTTTCCAAGCAGGAAGAAAAGGTGCTAGCGAAGTTGCCTCTTCTGGTTGCATAGCAGTCATCGATAGAAGGTGCCTACAAGGAGCCACGAGCTTCTCGGATGCTTAGTGAGACGCTTGACGTGGACTACCGCTGATAATGCTGATACGTTCTGATGGTCAATGTGGATTGCAGATAGAAGTCAAGGGACTTTATGGCTGTATTAGTGAACCGCGGAGTGATGTCTCAGGAAAAGGCGACCTAAAGATCGAAAAACGCCGAGTCCAGAAGTCTAATGTATGAATCCGGTTTTATGAGCTTCGCTTTTGGCCGCAAAGACCCCGGTCTTCATTGCTCTCGCAGTCCGCTCATCGAAGACCAAACTTATTTGTCACTCACTATGTGGATTGGCTGAGCTTCGAATATGATTGATATATATGTGTACAATCTCCATAAGTTCGTCCATGATACCGAGGTGTTTGAGGGTGATCGCAACCGCTGCCAGAAATCTGACAAAAATCGTATGTGACTGTGGTGCCAAATCGAACAACCGGAGTTGAGGACGACCAAAAAGGTCTATTGCTAAGGAGCGAAGAAGAAAAGGAGAATGGCATACTCCGTCGAAAACGGACTTCCAAGCAGATTCGCGCCCTCTCTGTTCATGTCATCTCGGAGGAGGTTGGGTCGCCTGAACCATGAGCAGGTGCGCGAGTTTCGAAATGTTTGCGATCGGACTCGGAGAGCTTCAGTTTCGCCATTCGCCAGACAGGTCGATCGAGCTAACGATATTACACAGCAGCACGAATATTAGAATAGCGACAAAGTGACAGTGTCACGTTCAACGATGCAAAGGTAGTTTCAGTCACAGTAATAGTAGCACCGCAGAGTGTGGTCAATGACGAAGAGCGTTCGTTGAAAAGCGCCTACGGCCTTCTTGTTTTGGCAAGTTACGGCGACGTGCACGTGATCTTCTGTCTTGCTGGCATTAATACTGGCAACGCTCCTTGCCAATATTAATGCCATCAACACTTTCATTCTCCTCAATTTACCAACAATCAGATTTTTCTCTTTCTTTTTCGATTTTGAACGTTAGCTTGTGAACTCTATGGAGGCTGAAACTCATCATGATTGATTCTACTGGGCATAGTATGTCTCCGTCTTCCGGTTTTCCTCGCGTTTTACTGTCGCCGTACCCTCCTCTTTTGTTCGGCTCATCGGTTGAGCTGGATCACCGACAATATCAAGCTCCACTGGGATTAGTTCGAAGATTGGCACGAGAACGGCTACGGAGCGCCATCATTTTTGTATACTGCATATCAATCAAAGGTGGCAAACAGTGCTTCAATACGAGCAATTTAGCCCACGGAGTCATCAAATGCGGCGGAAAATACGTTTTACAGATCACAATTGAATCATGCAAGTGGTCTATTCGTGTCATATGTGGGATCATGCTGTGGTCGTTGTCTTGGAGTCCAGGTACGTTGCTGCGGTCAGACATTTTTCCAAGCTGCAAGCCGAGTTATTAGCCAATACGTCAAGAGGCTTCAAGTTTCGCAATGGCATTGCATCGACTCGTATCTTCAACTTTTCTTCCTCGCTTCGCCTTATAATCGGGCAGCTTGCGTTGGCTTATCGCATATAGCTCTGGGCGGAGGCAAGATGATGGGACATTGATAGGGGATGACAGGTGCGCTACAGTATTTGTTGATCTTGCGAATAATAGCTAATGATATAAATAACCAAAACGGGGTGATGCTGTAGTTGAGTCGAATTAGGGTGCGGTGGGAAGTGTGGAAAGGGGAAAAGTGCGAGTGAATAAAGATTAATGATGCGGAGTTGTCCAGTTCTATGATTAAAGGTCCGTCTATCCGTCCTTTCTCCCGGTCCTTCATGGTGATTATTAATTAGCGTAGCTTATAGGGCGCGGAATAACCCAACGGCAGTGGGCGGTATGGTGTACAAGTGCAAAGAGGAAAACTGTGAATAGTGTGGTGAGTGACCAATTCTGAAACGTACTAATCGTAGCTAACTCACTGTGGACGAGTAGTACCGCAATGATGCAACTGTCCAAGAATGACATGATGCCGATGCCGACGCAGCTGAATAGCACAGCGAGTTCAGTAGAAGACTGGCCCGTTCGACTGCGCCGCAGATTTGATGGTGTCTTTCGATGAGCCCTTGGTGCCCTTGCCCGATTGATTAACGGGGATTGTGTTCTGCTCGACGGACACGGCACGAGAGGTGAAGCGCGAAATGAAGGGAGACATGTCAAAGTCGATGCGTGAATGGGTGAGCGACGAGTGTCTGATGATAAGGGCGAGTAAGACGTGAGTAGAGAAGTCCTCCAGAAGGTAAGGCGGGGAGCTGGGTGAGGGTTCTGCATTCTGACGAGACCGTGAGCGTCCTTTTATACAGCGAACATTGCACAGACTAGGGCGTCTCAAATGGGATAATAGGGATAGGAATGGACTTCCATTTTGACTCAGACGCCATCAGCCGAGGCGGAACCGCCACACCATCGCTATATGCTATGCTGTACGCAGAGT